>JAODAL010070366.1:0-15951 GCA_025379985.1 Phyllomedusa bahiana | reverse complement strand
AATATAGAATGCTTGTTTTAAGATTTACGTAGATGCTGCGTCAATGAACAGAGCTGGGTGCGCAAAAGTCAAAAAAACACGTAACTGTTATGTTTTGATATAATTAAACTGTATTTTTTGCACCTTCAATTCCCCTGTGGTGAATATAAAATTTGGGCTGTTTTAAGATTTACGTAGATGCTGCGCCCAAATGAACAGTGCTGGGTGCGCAAAATCAAAAAACACGAAAACTGTTATGTTTTTGATATAAAAAACGGTATTTTTTGCACCTTTCAATTACCTGTGGTGAATATAGAATTGCTGTTTTAAGATTTACAGTAGATGCGCTCAATGAACAGTGCTGGGTGCCAAAAGTCAAAAAACACTTTAACTGTGATGTTTTCGAACGATACACGTATTTTTGGCAACAAACAACCTGTGCTGACTACAAAATTGCTGGTTTGTAATTTAATTTGCAAGGGGGAAATATATAAACAGTCACAGGTGTAATGGGTAAAAATTGAACACCTATCTGAAATGTTACTGATAATAAAAGTTGGAGTTTTTGCAGCTAACAAAGAGACCTGCTTTACTAGAAATGATGTTTATTCCAATATAAGTTCAGCTGCCCAATATCCAGGAAATATTTCAAAGCAAACTGTTAAAAAATAAAGATATTCCCTACAATGTCTACCCCTAAGTCTTGGTGAACTTTATCCAGTGTTCTTTATAATAGAGCTTGTCTGTGTTCGCCGCGGGCCCCCCCCGCCGTGAATTTACAGCGGTAGATGCTGCTTTAAAATTCTCTAGCTAACTACATAAAATGTTCAAATCTCTAATTCTAACTAAATTTGGAAGGATCACAGTAATAGTAGAGGTTGCTCTGTGCAGAAATAGACTAATTTCGCTGACCTGTTGGCCACAGGCAGAAGAAAGGTCCTATCCCTATGAGACGCTGAGAGACACTGAGGCTGAAACAGGAAACGCTGTTCTATGAAAAAACGAGGTCTTGTGATTTTTCCAGCCAATCGCAAACCAATACACATCCCAGTCATGACGTCGCACACAACACCACCCTGCTCAAATTCTGTAATCTGATTTGCTGGCCGCCAAAATTACGGGAAAAGCGCCGAAAAAGGCGCGATCTTAATAGATGATGCACAGATTTTAACCTTAATTATCGCATGATCTGGAAATCCGATCACCATAAAAACCTTGCCGATTTCAACTTTGTCGATAAAAATCGCTCAACACTACTCCTAGACTGATAAAACAATTTCATCAGAGACATCCGGAGAGACCGAGTCAGGTATCGTCCAGAGGCCGCTGTTGAGGTGGGAGTAATGTCAGGAATCTCCTGCTAGGACTTGGAACTTGTTTACTGTGTTTGCCCTTAAGTTTGCGCTCAGTTAAGATGGGGGAATCCGTGTCTCAGCTGGTGCCATCTTGTTTTCCGGGTTTCCTGTTTGTCAGCATATATAAACTCCTCAAGCCTGTTGCTCATTGCTTGAGTATTGTGTTTTTAAACTCCTGCTGGGCAGTCCTCTAGCCTGGAACTTGCATTCCCCCTTAGTTCCCTCACCTTGCGGTTTACCCTGCAAACTTCTGATACCTACGTGTCATTCAACTGGCTCCTCCTGAAATTTGCCTAGGATTCAGTCTACATCTCTGCTGCCTCCTGTTCCAGTCTGCATTGGCCTTCACTGTGTTCAAGCCAGTCCTAGCCATTGGATTCCAGCTGTATCCACTAGTATTGTGACAACATCTTTAACTCCTTAATGACCGCCCACCGTCTTTTGACGGCGGGCATTTCAGGTTGTTCGTCTGCAGCAATGTCTTTTGGTGTTGCTGCAGACATCACGCCCGGCGCCACAGCAGTACTGAGATCAGGGCTATACTACACAGCCCTGATCCCAGCACAGCTCCTGCAAGCACCGGGGAGAGGGGAAAACCGCCGCTTCCCGGTGCTTTAACCCTTTGATTGCAGCGGATCGTCACCGCAGCGCAATCAAAGGGTTTCCCTGCTCTGTCGGGTGATCGGAACGCCCGGTGACCCGACAGAGCCCGGGGAACAGCTGCACAGTCAGCCCTGGGGACCTAGACTAGCCCCAGGACTGTCTGTGTAAGAAGCCAGTGACAAGGACGGACTGTATGCTGTCTTGATCACTGCCTGTGTCAGACTGATACAGATTATTATTAGAGATGGGCGAACCGATTCTAACGAATTGGTATTAGATTAGAATTTCAGGAAAACTTCGATTCTGAACGAAGTCGAAGTTTGGGGTGATTCGCGGGACAAAGTGTGTTTTTTTTTATAATTGTGTTTTTATTAACATTTTTTCCAAATAAAATAATACATACAGAATATGTGGTTGCTTACATCACAGAGAAAAAAGAATTGTCAAGTACAAAATGCAACAGTACTATATAATGATTACATGCAAAACATGAGAATAAGGCATATCACGCCGTATGGCTCCGCATCGATATGACTTAAATTTCACCAAATAAAGACACCTCATGTCAGTTAGTTACTTCTCAAAAGTCTCAACGGAAAGTATAATACGTTATTATAGCACTACCAATGAGTAAAGCTAGCACTAAACAGCGATAACAAGACCAACATAAAACTAGACAAAAAGACTTGGGGGAGCACATAAGGAAAGGAAGGGGGAGGGGGGGAAGGGTTGCAAGAATCTTTAAGAAGACTGTGAGGACCAGTATGTGACCCAGGGTTCCCAGATTACATCAAAGGGGTCCGGGTTGTCATGGATAAGAGAAGTGAGACGTTCCATGCGCTGTGTTTCACAAATCCGCGTTTGCAGATCATGAAGCGACGGTGGTTGTGTCTGCCTCCAGAAGGCCGAGATCAAGCATTTAGCGGCAGTTAGAAGGTGGAGAAGTAGTTTTGCGGCTTTCTTGTCGAGGCCTTTCGGGGGTATATTCAGTAGGTAGGTCAAAGGTTCAACTGGGATCTTACAACCAAAAACATCAGAGACAACCACATGGACCTGCGACCAAAATCCCTGAATAAGGGGGCAGTCCCAGAAAATATGGGTTAGGGAACCCGGAGTAGCCCCACACCGCCAGCACGCCCCTGAAAGTTGTGGATTGAACCGATGAATTAATTCTGGGGTATGGTCGAAGCGTGTTTTTAATTGCTAAAATGGCTACGAGCACAGGGCGTTACATGGGGCAAAGAAGTCTGGGAGGAAGAAAGGAGTAGCCTAAATGGCATGTGCAGAGATGAAGCCAATCAGAGACCGGCGGGATTCTGTGACGTCACTGCACTATATAAGTCCGGATGCGACGCTGGCAGTTCACTATCCTCTCTCTTTGCCGTGTTGTAGCTGCTGCAGCTCCAGTAGCTTAGATCTCAAACAAAAGAAAGACCTTTTATGCAGTGATTTTTTGGGGGTGTCACAGCTCTTCTCACAGACCGCTTCTCTTACGTTCTGATTTTGATTTTGTGGGGTATTGGAATTGAAGTCCAGTGTGCGTCCAATTCAGCTGCATATACATTTTAATGCTATCTGCTCAGTTCTTGAGCACATTGAATATCCAAGGGTTATCTAAGCCTGTTGTTGCTGTTGTACTCTGTTGAAGAAACAGTGTTTTTACAATCCAAATACCACTTAATTTTTGGCAGCTAATTTCTTTTGCGCAATTTATTACCCAAGGGTTAATTAAGTGTATTTCTGCTTTTGTGGTCACTAAAAGAAATGGTGTTTTTCACCGCCAAAGAAGAAATTTTGCCTGTAGCATAATTCATATCCGAAGGTTAATTAAGTTTTTTTCTGCTGTTGTGGTCAGTAAAATACACGTCGCTTAAAATGCTACAAAGTTGGTAATTTTTGGCAGCTCATTTATTTTGCGCAATTTAGATCCAAGGGTTAATTAAGCGTTTTTCTGCTGTTGTGGTCAGTAAAATACATGTCGTTTTAACACGCTACAAAGCTGGAAATGTTTGACACCTCATTTCTTTTGCGTAATTTAGATCCAATTGTTAATTAAGCGTTTTTCTGCTGTTGTAGTCATGGTGTTTTTCAACGCCAAAGAAGAAATTTTGCCTGTAGCATAAATCATATCCGAAGGTTAATTAAGTATTTTTCTGCTGTTGTGGTCAGTAAAATACATGTCGTTTTAACACGCTACAAAGCTGGTAATTTTTTGGCAGCAAATTTGTTTTGCGCAATTTAGATCCAAGGGTTAATTAAGTATTTTTCTGCTGTTTTGGTCAGTAAAATACACGTCGTTTTAACACACTACAAAGATGGTAACTTTTGGCACCTCATTTCTTTTGCTCAAATTAGATCCAAGGGTTAATTAAGCGTTTCTCTGCTGTAGTGGTCAGTAAAATACAGGTCGTTTTAACACGCTACAAAGCTGGTCATTTTTGGCAGCTCATTTCTTTTGCGCAATTTAGATCCAAGGGTTAATTAAGCTTTTTTCTGCTGTTGTAGTCAGTAAAATAAACAGTGTTTTTCAACGCCAAAGAAGAAATTTTGCCTGTAGCATAAATCATATCCGAAGGTTAATTAAGTATTTTTCTGCTGTTGTGGTCAGTAAAATACACGTCGTTTTAACACGCTACAAAGCTGGTAATTTTTGGCACCTCATTTCTTTTGCGCAATTTAGATCCAAGGGTTAATTAAATATTTTTCTGCTGTTGTGGTCAGTAAAATACACGTCGTTTTAACACGCTACAAAGCTGGTAATTTTTGGCAGCTCATTTCTTTTGCGCAATTTAGATCCAAGGGTTAATTAAGCGTTTTTCTGCTGTTGTGGTCAGTAAAATACACGTCGTTTTAACACGCTACAAAGCTGGTAATTTTTGCACCTCATTTCTTTTGCGTAATTTAGATCCAAGGGTTAATTAAACGTTTTCTGCTGTTGTAGTCAGTAAAAGAAACTGTGTTTTTCAACGCCAAAGAAGAAATTTTGCCTGTAGCATAATTCATATCCGAAGGTTAATTAAGCCTGTTTGCGCTTTTCTATTCAGTAAAATACACAGAGTTTTTAAACGGCACATACAAGTAAATTTTTCCTGCCCATTTGTGAAGTGCAATTTATATCCAAGGGTTACCCAAGCTTGTTGGTGGGTTAATTTGGAGTCAAATACAGGGTGTATATTTATCATATACAGATATCTTCATCAAACAGTGTCTGTACATTTTAGAACAAACAGTATGTCAGACAGAGAGGTGGCAGGTAGTGTTGAGCGATTTTTATCGACAAAGTTGAAATCGGCAAGGTTTTTATGGTGATCGAAATTTCCAGATCATGCGATAATTAAGGTTAAAATCTGTGCATCATCTATTAAGATCGCCCCTTTTTCGCCCCTTCCTGAAATTTTGGCGGCCAGAAAATCAGATTCCCCGGGGAATAGAGAGGGGGGAGATGTGTGTGCGATTTCATGACTGGGATGTGTAGGGTTTTCGTTTGGCGGAAAAAATTTCACATGACCCCCGTTTTAATAAAACGGGTTTTCCCTGTTTCGGGCCTCAGGTCTCTAGCGTCTATGGGGGTAGGCCCTGCGTTCTCCCTGGGGGCCAAAACAGGTTGCGAAAATTTTGCTATTTCTGCAAGAAAAACCCTCTACTATTGGGCTGTAAACCCTTCCCAAAATTTTTAGTTAAAATTGGGTTTTTGAACTTTTATTAGTTACCCTGGGGAAAATTTTTTAAAGCAAAATTCTCCCACTGTAATTAAGGGGGGGGGAGGGGGGGGGGGGGGGGGCCACCGCGGGCGAACACGGGAACAAGCTTATTTTTAAAAGGAACACGGATAAAGTTCCCCCAATAAACCTTTTTTTTAAAACAGTTTGCTATTAAAATTTATTTCCTGGAATTGGGCAGCCTAAATTTTTTATTGGATTAAAATCATTTTTTTGTAACTGCGGGTTTCTTTTGTTAGTGCAAAATCCCCCTTTTATTATCGGGATACATTTCAGTTAGGTGTTCAATTTTCCCCCATTACCCCTGGGGATGTTGATATATCCCCCTTTGTTTAAAAATTAAAACCAGCAATTTGTTAGCAGCACGGTTGTTTGTTCCGGCAAAAAATACCGTGTATCATACGAAAAATTACATTTAAGTGTTTTTTGATTTTTCCCCCAAATCAGCACTGTTTTTGGGACGCAGTTACGAAAATTTTTAAAAAACAGAAATTCTATATTCACCAAGGTGAATTAAAAGGTGAAAAAAAAACCATTTATTTATCAAAACAAAAAACAGTTAGTGTTTTTTGATTTTTTGCGAAACCCGCATGTTCATTAAAGCAGCTTACGAAAATTTTAAAAAACACCCAATTTTTTTTCACCAAGGTAAATTTAAAAGGGTTGGAAAAAAAAATAAGTTTATTATTTTCCAAAACATAAATTTAGGGTTTTTTGACTTTTCGCATCAGTATGTTCATTGACGCAGCAACTACGAAAAATCTAAAAACAGCAATTTATTTCACCACAGGTAAATTAAAAGGTGCAAAAAAATAAAATTTTAATTATATCAAAACAAACAGTTAGTTTTTTTGACTTTTGCGCCCCCCAGAAATTTTCATTGAGCGGGCATCTACAAAAAAATCTTAAAAACAGCAATTCTATATTCACCACGGGTTGAATTAAAAAGGTGAAAAAAAATACAGTTTTTTATATCAAAAAAAACAG
Organism: Phyllomedusa bahiana; assembly: GCA_025379985.1. NCBI lineage: Eukaryota > Metazoa > Chordata > Amphibia > Anura > Hylidae > Phyllomedusa > Phyllomedusa bahiana. Next base: position 9,308 of record JAODAL010070366.1, on the reverse strand, counting down.
TTAGTTTTTTTTTGACTTTTGCGCCCCAGCATGTTCTTTTGACGCGGAATCTACGAAAAATTTTAAAAATAGCAATTCTAATTAACCAAGGTGAATTAAAAGGGGGAAAAAAATCAGTTTTTTTATATAAAAAACAAAAACAGTTACGTTTTTTTTGATTTTTTGCGCACCCGGGCATGTTCATTGACGCTTTTACGTAAACCCTTTAAAAAACAGCAATTTTTTATTCAAAACGGGGTGAATTGAAAGGTGAAAAAAAAAATTTTTAAATTTATCAAAACATAACAGTTAGTGTTTTTTGACTTTTGCGCATAAAGAAATGTTCTTTGAGCAGAAATTTTTACGAAAAATCTTAAAAACAATTTATATTCCCAAAGGGTGAATTGAAAGGAAAAAAAAAATACAGTTTATTATATAAAAACATAAAGTTAGTGTTTTTTGATTTTTTGCGCACCCAGCACTGTTCATTGAGCGATCTAGTAAATTTTAAAAAAGCAATTTTTATATTCCCCAAGGGGGAAATTGAAAGGTGCAAAAAATACGTTTTATTTATCAAAAGGGGGACGTTACGTTTTTTTTGATTTTGGGCCCCCAGCACTTTTTATTGCGAGCATCTACGAAAAATTTTAAAAACAGCAATTTTATATTCCCCCACAGGTGAATTAAAAAGGGTGCAAAAAAATAAGTTTATTATATCAAAACAAAACAGTTACGTTTTTTTGATTTTTGCGCCCACCCCTGTTCATTGAGCAGATCTACGTAAATCTTAAAACAGCAATTTATATTCCCCAAGGTGAATTAAAAGGTGCAAAAAAAAAATAAAAGTTTATTTTTATCAAAACAAAAACATTTACTTTTGTTTTTTGACTTTTGCGCACCAGCAGGGTTAAAGGGAAGCGGGCATTACGTAAATTTAAAAACAGCAATGTAAAATTCCCCAACGGGTTGAATTGAAAGGTGAAAAAAAATACGGGTTTATTATATCAAAAAAAACAGTTAGGGTTTTTTTTGCCCCTTTGCGCCCCTCAGACTGTTCATTGACGAAATTACGTAAATCTTAAAACAGCAATTCTATATTAAACACAGGTGAATTTAAAAAGGGTTTGAAAAAATACAGTTTATTATATCAAAATTTAACAGTTACGTTTTTTTTGACTTTTGCCCCCACTAACTTTTTTAAATTGACGAACATCTACGAAAACCCTTAAAAACGAAATTTTTATATTCCCCACAGGGGGAATTGAAAGGGTGAAAAAATACAGTTTATTATTTCCCAAAACATAACATTTTAAGGGGTTTTTTGACTTTTGCGCACTCGCACTGTTTTTGAGCAGCATCAGTAAATCTTAAAACAGAAATTTTCTATATTAAAAACGGGTGAATTGAAAAAGGGGTGCAAAAAATACGTTTTTATATCAAACATAAAAAGTTACGTTTTTTTTTGACTTTTGCGCACTCAGCAGTTTCTTTGAGCAGATTACGTAAAATTTAAAATTTGCAATTCTAAAATTCCCCCAAAAGGTGAATTGAAAAGGCAAAAAAAAAACCGTTTATTATCCCAAAAAGTTAAAAAAATTAGGTTTTTTTTGGGCTTTTGCCGGAAAAGATTTGTTGTTTAGACACTTGGTTAAATTTAAATTTTTTTTTTTTAAAAAAGCCAAATTTTTGGTTTTTTTTTAAAGGGGATTTGAGAATGCTGTGATTTGGTTTTTTAAATTGGGAAAATTTTCCAAAAAAAAAATTTTCCATCCCTTCCCCAAATTTTTTATATTTCTGAACATGGAGCGAAATGAAAGGTGGAAAGCGACCCAAAGGGGGGTAGCACATGGAGGTGAGGTACGAGGAAGGTGCCCCTTTCCAGTGTGGGACAACCGCATGCCAGGGGGATCGCCGTTGCAGGACCGTCAGGCCTGTAATCGGGGGTCGGGGCCCTGTAAAATTAAGAACGAATTTCGTCCCCAATTGCCCCTTCAGGGGTTTAAATGCAACGCATCTGGGTTTCTTACCCCCTCTTCCTCGCAGTCCGGCCACAAATGTCGTCCCCGCATCATCAGTGCCCAACTTGAAGCAGCCCAAATTTTAATCGTGTCCCCACCTGGGAAACCCATTGTTGAAGACCTCTTTGATGCCCAAAATGGGTTTGGGGGTGAAGGCAGTTAAAAGATCAAGGGGATGATTTTCCCCTCTGACCCCCAGTTACTAAAGCCATGGAGGAGGTAAAGGAAAAACCGGTCAATCGGCGAAAACCCCGGGCGGTCGGCAAACCCTTTGGGCGTCCCCCTTGCTTGTAGCCGCAGTTCTGGATCAAAAAAGAAGGACGACCAATCCCCTTTGTTTGATGATGATGATGAGGGATATGACGAATTGGGAAATCCACCCTGGTCTTTTCGCAAAATTTTGGGCTTGCGAGCGCTTCATTCAGGACGAGGGGGAAAGAGATGGAGTAGTGTAAATTAGGGCCCCGCCACAAAAAGGGAGAGGGCGGTCGCAGAATTTCCGTGTATGATTCCCCCACCCAGGGTCAGCGAAAAAACCCCGCTCCTCGTTTTCGCCGTCAAAAAGGTTCCGGGAAACCTTTCTGCCGGGGCCCTTCTTTGGCAGCTCTAAAATTCCCCCAGCGTTGTCATATGCCCCCTTTGCCGAAAAACCCCAATAAGTAGAGGCAAAAAACCCTTAAAGGGTGGTTAACCAAAACCAAATGTTAGTCAATGCAGCGAATGCTTTGAGTTGAAATGGGGGGAAAACACTTCCCAAAAAAAGGGCCCGGGGAGGGAAGCCGAGCCCCCAAACCCCACTGTAAAACCTTGCCCTCCGCCCCCTCCTCCGCCCCCCACCAAGCGTTCCTCAGCTCCCCATGTCTTCAGAGTCATGATCAGGGATCAGCCTCCGCTTCGCCCCCACCGTCCCCCGATACCACGGCCCACCAGAGCCCCATCCTACTCCTTTCCTTCGCCAGTTGTTTGACCTCCCACGCCGTACGCGGCCAGTCTAGCACCCACCCTTCTGTTTCCAGGTTTGGGGCAAAAGAAACATTTTAAAACCCAAACCATCCCAAACCCAAAAAACCCTTTGAACGTGGGCCCATTGCCAGGCTTTTGGGCCCTTTGGGAAAAGTTGGCCCCCTTCCCTTTTGGTGGAACAGATGGGTTCCGCCCCGCATGGCCCCCGCTTGCCCCCCTTTCCGATGCCGAGCAGGCATTTTTTTGCCCGAAAAGCCGTCCCCGCCCCGGCCAGCCACGTGTATCTAAAAATTTCAAGCGGTTGTCTGCATCTGGCGGAAAAAGGCCCTTTTTTCATTTTCACCACCGAACATGGATTAAGGGAAAAACGGGCCAAGGGGGGCTATATCTCTGTGACAGTCAATGGGTGAGTGGGGTGGATTTCTGGGGGGGCGGTGGCTTCTTTAGGTCGGGCACGTCTTTTAAAAACCCCAGGGTTTGGTTTCAGGGTCTTTCCCCCAAAGGGCCCTTTGGGGGCATACGTGCCCCGAGACACCCCGGCCGTGTTGAAATTTAATTTCCTTGGAGGGCGTCCCACACAGGGGCAGGAGTGTGGGGCGGCTCTAAGCAACGAGGGCCGAGCGCTGGGGTGGGGGGGACAAGAACCCTTTTTGCCAAAGGGAAGGTTTTGGTTTTTTGCGATAAAAGGCGAAAAACTGCTGGGCCCCCCTTAAATCGGTAGGCTGGGAAAACATCCCTCGCCTTTGGACATGTCATGGAAAACCCTTTTCGACCCGAAAATTTCTAAAGAGTACCCGGGTTGGATGCCTGCTGAAGAAGGTCGGGTCTGAGTTCGCACTTCCGCCCTTCCCCAAACCCCGCTTGTCCCGTGGGTGCGTTGCAGCGTAAACTCGAAACCCCCCCGTCAACCGGGCTCAAATTTTTGAAGTGGCAAAAGCTGGAATTTCCCTCCCCATGCTCCACGATTTTGGGGGCGAAACCGCGATGGCCCTTAGCCCGTACGAAGTGCAAATGGCTGAACAAGCGGGGGAGGGATCGGGGTGTTGAAACCCCCGAGAGGGGGGAGGTGAAAAAGGTGCACCATTTCCCTTTCCAGTTTTTAAGAAGCCACCAAAATGGTCAGTGCGGGGCTTTCCCCCGTAGCATGAGCATTGTGGTGTCTTAGTTTTGGAAGATGTTGGAAAACCTGAAAACAACAGGTCCCGCCCGCGACGGAGGAAAACGGCACAGATGGGGGAAACGGAGCCTTTCTCTCCGTTAAAAACCACAAGGCCCCACGTTTCCAAATTTTACCCGGGCTTATTAGGCAGTGGTTGGGGGGCGAGCTAGTTTTCAAGGGGGGCACAGCTCTCCCGGGGGTGCATTTTCAGGAAAATCAGGGCTGTGTTGAAGCTGTTTTGGAGGCAGCCCCCCCCCCCCCCCCCCCCACGGGGGGAGGAGGAGGAGGTTAAATTTCCCAGACAGATGTTACGACGTCCCTTTCCCTTGGGAAAAAGGTTTGGCCCGAAATTTTAGGCGGAAAGGGGGGAAAATGAGAAAGTTTAGTTTGCTTTGTTTCCCCCCGACCCAGAGGCTTGGGAAAAACAAAGGGTCCATCTCTCCAAACATGGGGGGGGGGGTGCTTGGATGCTCCCTTTCTCCAACAGATCCCCCATTAAGGCCTTTAAAAAGAAACAAAAAAAAATTATGGGGGGCCACCCCCCTGGTTCCCCGGGTTAAAAAAAAAAAATCAGCATTTCCTTTTCCCCCCACCCCAAATTGAGAGTAAAATGCAGGAAATGGAGACCCCTTTCTGATTGATCAAACCCGGAGGGCATCTGTTTCGTTGCTTCACGTTCCCCAAAAAGTCACGGTGGAAAAAAACCTTTAGCGCGTGACACAGTAGAGTGCCAAAATAGGCGTAGGGGGGAGCAGCGGGAAGGTGGAGAAAATTAAAGGGGGACCTCTGGCAATTTTGTTTCCCCCCCTCACCAACCCAATGCTTGCGGGCAACACACAACACCCCAGGATCAGCTTAAGATCTTTGGGGCCGACTATCTGCGTTCAAAACCGATGTTTTTGCTTTTGTTCCGGGGCCCAATAGGACTTCTGGGGATCCAAAAAAGGGCGAAAAGGCCCCGGGTGCTCGTCACGCCTTTGAGGTGTTGTCTGCCCGCAAACCCGCGTCATTTTGAGCGGCCCTTTAGCAAAGCTGGAGGAGTCATTAAGACAAAAGCATCCGGTTTCCAAGATTAAAGTGGGGTCGTTTTTACTTTCATCAAGATGAATCAGGCATGGGGTCTTGATGTTTTTGTGGCCCCCAAATTTCCGAGGGGAACCCATTAGTTGCCAGGGCTAACTTTCAAAATTCCTTTTCCAAAAAGGGGGGAAAAGGTCCCATTGAAAAAAAATTTTTTTTAAAAAGTTTTTTTATGCAATTTTTTTTTCTCTTTTCCCAACAGTTCATTTTGGGTGGGTTTTTTGTGGGGGGGAAAGTAAAAGACAGCAAAAGGTTTTTATGACAACACCCTATTCCCTTTACTCATTTATCTTAGAAAATTTTCGATTGTCAATGGTTTTGGGTCCCTGTTTTCTGTGAGATACGCAATAAATTTAAAGGTCCCTTTTGGGAAAAGGGAAAAGTGGCTTCTAAGTGGGAAATTTTCCCCCACAAATTTTTAATAGTGGGTGAGAAGTCATATTTATAATTTTTTTTTGGGGAAAGTAGCTGTGGGGTCAGCAATAATCATGGTCTTTTTTAACAAAAATTTTGGTTTAAGTGGCATTTCTCCCCCACAAAATTTTTTAAAGTGGGGGAGAAAATCATTTTTTAATTTTTTGGGTCATGTGCTTTGAAATGCAGCCATATACAGGTCCCATTATAAAAAAATGTTTTTTTTAAACAGACATTTGTTTTTCACAATTACCAAAGTGGTAAGGGGCTTGGGTTTGAATTTTTGGGGGGGATTTTGCTGTTTACATGCAGCTATAATCAGGTCCAATTTTAAAAAAAGGTTTTTTTAAAAGACATTTGTTCTTACAATTGGGCCAAAATGGGTCAAGGGTCATGCTTTGAATTTTTGGGGGGATTTTGCTGTTTACATGAGCTATTTCTAACCCGGGGGGCCCATTTTAAAAAAGTTGTTTCTAAAACCCTTTGTTCTTACCCAAATTTTCAAGAGTGGTCAAAGGGTGTTTGGGGTGTCAGAAAAAAGGAAAGGTAGGACACTGTTAATGGAAACATATTGCAAAATGACTTTTTTTTTGCAAGATCTTTAAAATAGCTATCAATCCCCGTATTTTAGACACCCCCTTTTTAAAACAAATTTAAAAAAAGAGAAACAAAGAATGGTGGGATTCCAAACCAAATTTTAAATGTTTTTTTTCTAGGGAAATTAAAATACTAAAAAATTTTTGTACAAAAAAGCCCGTTTTTAAAAAAAATTCCCTTTAAAATTTTACAAGGGAGGGACAGGAAAAAATTGGGCCCGGGTGTAGGTTATTTTAGAGGCATGGGAAAGGAGCACGGACAGAGAACAAAGTACAGAGACCATTTCCTCCCAAACACGTTGAGTAAAAATGAGGAAAAAAAAGCCAAGATAAAGGGCACTGGGGGTAAAGGGGCGTTAACCCCCCAGTATTTCCAAGTGAAGCTAATTGGTCCCCAAAATCATGGGGGGGGCAAAGGGGTTCCCGGTATTGTGTGTATAGAGGAAGGCGGGAGTTCTACATTCCGCTTCCGCCCCCCTCTGCTTCCCGCCCAATTTTTTTGTTGCTGCGTATCAGGGGAAATTTTAAAAACCTTTTTGGTTTTTTAAAATTTGAAAAGACGGACGCCCGCCTGGGGTTTAACCCCCCACCCCCTGTAAATCCCGGGCCCCGGGTTTTTCTGTTTCCCCGGAAGGTATAGTCAATGTCAGTTCAATAAAAAAGGCGGGTTGGGAAAAATCTTTTTCCCCGGCCCCTTTTTTAAAAAGTGGGGGTATGCAGGTTTGGGGTCATGCTGTGGCCCCGGGGCAGGATTGTCCCAAAGTCCCGGAAACTAAAAAAGGTGGTTGAAAGGGTCCTTTTTTTTTGGCCCCTTTTTAAATGTGGGGGTCATGCAGGTTTGGGGGTCATCTGTGGCCCCGGAAAAAAAAAAAAAAAAAAGGGATAGCAATGTCCAGTTCAAATTAAAAAAGGGTTTTATTGTTGAAAAACTCCCTTTTTCCCGGGATTTTTTTAAAAGTGGGGGGCTGGGAGGGTTTTTGGGGGGTTTTCTGTGGGGCCCCGGGGGGTATAGTCAATGTCCAGTGAAAAATAAAAAAGGTGGTTAAAGACTCCTTTTTTCCCGGGATTTTTAAAAGTGGGGTCATTTCGGTTTGGGGCTCATGGGTGTGGCCCCGGAAGGGGTATAGTCAAAAATCCCGGGGAAAATAAAAAAGGTGGTTGAAAAAAACTCCTTTTTCCCGGGACTTTTTAAATGGGGGGTTAAACAGGTTTTGGGGGTCATGTGGGCCAGGCAGGTATAGTCAATTAAATTAACTAAAATGGTGGTTTAAAGACTCCCTTTTTTCCCGGGACTTTTTAAATGTTTGGGGGGATGAGGTTTGGGGGCCCTGCCCCGGGGTTCCAAAGGAAAAGGGAAAATTCAATTTTCAGTTCAAGTAAATTTTTGGTTTAAAATCTTTCTGCCCTTTGGCACTTTTTAAAAATTTTTGGGTGTTTCGGTTTAAGGGTTAAAGGGTGTGGTTTTACAAAAGGGGGGGGCAGGGTTTGTAAAATTTGGGTTTTGGGCTTTTTTTTTTGTGACTTTTATAAACCCAAGTGGGGTTTCCTAAGATTTTAGCAGTATCCATTTGGTGTTGGGATGTTAATTTCACTTTCCGCCTTGTTTTGGGGGTAATAAAGAAGGTGTTGTTGCTCTCCCCTAGCTTTAATGGTCATGCGCATTTAACGATGTCACTATCGAAAAACCCTTTTCGAAAAGGGGCCGACTATCGACTATCGATCGATCTCGATAGCCAACGCAATCGCTTAACACTAGTGACAGGCTCTTCACATGCGAGTGGCAGTGGCACTAACATTCCTGGAGCAGACACAGGTCGCAGCACAGTAAGGGGACGTTGCAGCAGGGCTCACTCGGTGAGGCCAGAACTGCCGGTGTCATCTAGTGGCCATGTGTTGACCAGCAACCCAAGGGTTCTTGATTGGTTGACTAAGTCATCCACTTCCTCCCAGATGACATCTGACATCCCGAGCCAAGAGTCAGTGGGAACGTCAGACACAACCCTTAGTTGGCATGGCCCGGGAGCGGGTCAGCGGCCCTCACCTGTCCTCAACCCGCCTCTGTCTCATCTGGTTCCCTCAGCCAGAGATCTATTATGTGGTCTGGGCTCAGCGCCACTATACAGCAAAGATGAACAATTTGAGAAGGACAGTCAGTAGCTACTTGGCAGCGAAGAAATGGGACCAATATCCCCTGCTTCTTGCAGTAGGCGGCAAAGTATAGATGTGGAGAGTGGCATGGGAGGTCATGTTGTGAGGGGTCAGCCTCTGCATACCAAGACCGGTGAAGAGGACAGCAGTGAAGATCAAACAATAGTCGATGATGATGTAGCCGACCGCACTTGGGAGTAGGGTGAAGCAAGGGCTTCATCATCGTCAGGCGAAGAGGGCGTCAGATTGTGCTTCAGGCAGCGGTGCAGCCAGCAAGTGGGTAGTGTGACTGTCAGTCAGCAGTGGGCAGAAAGCGAAGCATGGCCAGGGAGCAAACATTGGCACCACGGCCCTGTGTCAACAAATGCAGCTTCACCATCCGGTGGCCTGGGAGAAACGTGGCTCAGATGTGGGGGTCCATCCTCCCACCGCAGCAGCAGAGGCGTCCAGTGGCACGCATGCCATATCAGCCAGTCAAGGCTCTACCAGCAGTCGTTAAACGAGACGATTGCAGAGAGACAACAGTATGCGTCCAACCATCCTAAGGTGCAGAAGCTGATTATGCTCCTGTCCAAGTTGTTGGTACTGCAGTCCCTCCCTTTCCAAATGGTGGACTCAGCACCATTCAGAGACTTAATGTCCTGTGCCGAGCCGAGGTGGAGAGTTCCAAGCTGTAATTTCTTTTCCAAAAAGGCAGTACCAGCCTTCACAAATATGTAGAACAGAAAGTGGGACAGTCCTTGAGCTTATCGGTTTGTTCCAAGCTGCACAGCAGCGCGGACGTGTGGAGCTGTAACTACGGTCAGGGCTAGAACATGTCCTTTACGGCCCACTGGGTGAATATGCTTCCTGCCCAGGCACACCAACAACTTGGACAGGAGATGCCGCTTTCTCCTCCACGTTGTCAAAACGCTTCCCTGGCCTGTCCGCCTCCTCCTCCACCACCCCACC
>JAODAL010070365.1:0-15952 GCA_025379985.1 Phyllomedusa bahiana | reverse complement strand
ACTTTTGGTCAAAGAAAGGCATCCTCAAACGGGCGGCCCCCCAAACCCTTTTAGGAAATAAAAATTCCTTTCTTTCATTTATATAATTTTTAACAAGGGAAATGATGGGGTTGTAGTTTTCAAACTGGGGGGCACAGTTTGGGACCCCGGGTCAAAGGGATTTTTCTTGTTGCCCAAAAGCAAAAATCAGAGCACCCCTTTCTTTTTTTTAGAGCTCTAAAATGAAATAAAAAGGGGAAAAATGCTGAGGGTTTTGCTATGGGAAACAAGAAAATCTTAGAAAAGACATTTTAAACCCGGGGCCCCCAAAATTTTTTAAAAAATTTCCCGAAAAAACGTAAAATTCCCCTGTACTGTTGGAAAAGTTGTTACTTTAGTTTAATCACTAACACTTTAGCAAATTTCACAATTTTAAATTTATTCGGACACATACTACAAGTTCATATTTCTATTTTCTGATTTGTTGTTGCATGGCATATTTAGAATTTGATAATATTGCTTAATGTCTATGTATGCTTTTTTTAAAATTTAAAATACTGTTTTTTTGGAAATAATTTTTTTTAATAAATTTACTTTTTTAACGATTTCCATTTTCAAAATTTTAAAAACCAAATTATGGGGGACAAGTTTTTAACGGGGCGGGCCCCAGGTCTGCATTTTTTTCACCCTTTAAAAACGGCGCCAGCCCCTTTTCGCTTTTTTTTTAAAAACAGGCACACTTTCGATCGGCGGATTAAAAAAAGAGCCCCGGCCTTTGAAATGCCGCCTGAGATGGGGGGGGCCGTCGCTCGAGGAATGTCCCCTATACCACAAAAGAAGCTGCAAATTTTTTTGTTTCATTACGGCAAATCCGGCGCTTTTCCCTGCGGGAAAACAGTAGATAAATTTTAAAAAGGGGTTTTTGGGCCTGGGGACAGAATTTTTTTTTTTTTGCGCTTAGAATGCCCCGGGGTTTTATAGACCCGCAGGGCGAAATTCTCATAAAATTGGGTGCCAAAAAAAATGGTGCTTGGCCCCAAAAAAACCCATACCTTCCCCTATAATATTTTTTTTTGCAAAAAAGAAAAATTTTTTCCCAAAAGGGTTCAAAGCACAAATAAAAAAATCATTTGGAAAAACCTGAGATTAGAAAAGGGGAAATTTAATGATTTTTAAAAACCCTTTAAATTTTTATTTTTAATGCATAATAAAAATTAGAATTGGAAAAAAAGGGTTTCAAACACATTTTAAAATCAAAAATGTGGAAAACGGTTTTTTGAAGTAAAGGGTTTTTCTAGTTATGCTAAGGCTAAATATTAAAGTCTTGGGCTTAATCAATCCTGCTCATTCTTGGGTTTCTTTGGAGCCAAAAACACTCACCAAATCAATGCTTTATTTTCTTCCACAAATGGGGGAATTTAGTGGAATTGGGTTGGGTCTGAAAGGACAATTTTAGAAAAAGGGGTCACCCTTGAACCTAAAAGGAGCCCCCCAAAAAAAAAATATTTCTGTTTTTCCTTTTTTAAAATTCTTTTTAAAAATAGTAAAAAAGGGAGTTAAGTTCAAAAAGGTTTATGTATGAAATATGTACTTAAAAAGGGAGGGCCTTGTGAATAGAAAAGCCATTTTGAGTGTGTGTGTGAGAATCATAACATCTGATTTTATAATTTGTGCTGAAACAAGTTAAATTTTTTCGACTTCGGGGGAAGCAAGAAAAAACAGGGGGGATTTGTAAGCATTTTGGGAGTTTCACCAACATATAAAAATAAAAAGGTTTTAAATCTGCTGTCCCCCCAAAATTTTATCCAAAACTGTTTTCAAATAAAGCTGTTGGGGGCCAAATTTCCAAAAAGGAAAATTTTTTGTTAAGTATTGTACCCCAGTTTTTGTAACCAAAAAGAAGGGGGGTTTTTGTAAAAGGGAATGACAAAATGGGAAAATATTTTTTCAAAATTTTTTTAATTGGGGGCCCAAAAAATAGTATTTCAAAGGCGAGGTCACACCTCATTTCTCTTTATGTTGCAGGCATCCATTGGGGTATCAGGAAAAAATGCACACCAATAGATATTGTGCTGTAGCCATGGACAACCCACAAACTTTAATAGTGTTGTGATCTGCAATTTCCCCTGCCTCCTGTCTGACAGCAATTTTATGTTCGATCCTGAAGGTTGGATTATGCTTTTGCTTTCACAGCTGTCCAGAATGGCAGCAGTTAATTTGTACAGGACTTGCTCAGCTGTGGCTGATCGTCTCTGGCTGAATGCATTAAAATGCAGCCCCTTCAAGCAGTCAGTGCTTGAGTATTGGTGTCATAGTGCTAGGGTCTGCTGCACTAACCTCAAGCCCGCTGAGTCCTGGTTCTTCTGTGACCTCTGGTTCCATGGTCAGAAGATGGTTCCTCTGAAGTTCCTCCTGGCCAGTACTGTGTTCCTCTGAAGTTCCCCTTGGTCAATACTGTGTTCCCCCAGAGTTCCTCCTGGTCAGTACTGTGTTCCTCTGGAGTTCCTCTGTACTTTCTAGTTCCATACTTGCTCCTGACCTGTGTGAGACTGTTAAGCATCATCTCTGGCTAAGCCACCAAACCAAGTATCTTGACTTACTTCTTGTCCCCCGGATTCGCTGTCTTCTGAGGGTGAACCCAAGCCTTGCTCAGAATCTGTCTGCTCAGGAGAGTGCACTCCTCGTAAGGGCGCTCTCTTCACAGTCCTCGGCTGGCGGCTATTTTCCGGGTTCCATCCCCTCCTACAGTATTTGTGATGCCACCAATCTTGCTCATCTCTATTAAAATGGGATGTTTCCCTGGTCCTGCCATCTACCCCTCATCCAGCTGGGTCTGGCCAGTTCTATGTATGAGGGGCCTTCTGATTGGTCTGCTATCCAGGGACACTCAAGTTCTGAGACTTCAAGCCGCAGTCAGTGAGTTGGCTGAAATTAGTGTCTGAATTTATAGAGTCTTCTTTCAACAAAACATCCAAGTGCATAGTTCTTGCTCTGTCTTCTAGGTCCCTGAAATTTCCTGTCCTGGATGAGCCGGAGCATCCTGCAGGACATGCCCATTTGCAGCTGATCGACACTGGCTGACTACATTAAAAAAGCAGCCCTTCAAGCAGTGCCTGAGCATTGGTGTAGAAGTCCTAGAGTCTGCTGCACTAACCTCAAGCCCTCTGAGTCCTGATTCTTCTGTGACCTTTGGTTCTGTGTTCAGAAGATTCTTGTCCCTGTGCCCTAGCTTCTTGTTTCCTGCCTGACTCCTGTTCCTGACTCATCTGGCCTAGCTTTTGCCTAGTCCTGAGGACTCTCTGCCGTGTTCCTCTGAAATTCCTCCTTGTTGGTGTTGTGTTCCTCTGGAGTTCCTCCTAGTTTTGTCGTTTTCCTCCTGAGATCCTCCTGGTCATGTTTCTCTGAAGTTCCTCGTGGTTGGTGCTATTTTCCTCTGGAGTTCCTCCTGGTCATGCCATGTTCCTTTAGAGATCCCTCTAGTCAGTGCCATGTTCCTCTGGAGTTCCTCCTGGTCATGCCGTGTTCCTCTGGAGATCCTCCTGGTTATGCCGTGTTCCTCTGGAGATCCTCCTGGTTGTGCTGTCTTCCTCTGGAGATCCTTCTTGTCATGCCATGTTCCTCTGGAGATCCTCCTGGTCGGTGTCCTGTTATTCTGGAGATCCTCCTGGTCAGTGCTGTGTTATTCTGGAGATCCTCCTGGTCAGTGCTGTGTTCCTTTGGAGTTTCTCTGGTCAGTGCCGTGTTCCTGTGGATATCCTCCTGGTTGGTGTCATGTTTCTCTGGAGATCTTCCTAGTCATGCTGTGGTCCTCTGGAGTTCCTTCAGGTTATGCAATGTACCTCTATAGATCCTCCTGGTTGGTGCTGTGTTCCTCTGGAGATACTCCTGGTCGGTTTTGTTTTCCTCTGGAGATCCTCCAGGTTGGTGCCATGCTCCTCTGAAGAACCTCCTGGTATGTGACATGCTCCTATGGTGATCCTCCTGGATGGTGTTGTGTTGCTCTGGAGTTCCTTCTGGTTGGTGTCGTGTTCCTCTGGAGTTCCTTCTGATCAGTGTCATGTTCCTCTGGAGTTCCTCCTGGCCAGTGCCGTGTTCATTTGGAGATCCTCCTGGCCGGTGTCGTGTTCCTCTGGAGATCCTCCTGGTCGGTGACATTTTCCTCTGGAGATCCACCTGGTCATGATGTGGTCCTCTGGAGTTCCTTCTGGTTGTGCCGTGTTCCTCTGGAGAATCTCCTAATTGGTGCTGTGTTCCTCTGGAGATCCTCCTGGTCAGTGCCATTTTCCTCTGGAGTTCCTCCTGGTCGGTGCCATGCTCCTCTGAAGATCCTCCTGGTTGGTGCCATGTTCCTCTGGAGATCCTCCTGGTCGGTGCCATGTTCCTCTGGAGATCCTCCTGGTCTGTGCCGTGTTCATATGGAGATCCTCCTGGTCGGTGCCGTTTTCCTCTGGAGTTCCTCCTGGTCGGTGCCATTTTCCTCTGGAGATCGTCCTAGTCGGTGCCATGTTCCTCTGGTCAGTGCCATGTTCCTCTGGAGATCCTCCTGGTTGGTGTCGTGTTATTCTGGAGAATCTCCTGATCGGTGTTGTGTTATTCTGGAGATACTCCTAGTCCGTGTCGTGTTCATCTGGAGTTCCTCCTGTTCGATGCCATGTTCCTCTGGAGATCCTACTGTTTGGTGTTGTGTTCCTCTGGAGATCCACCTGGTCATGATGTGGTCCTCTGGAGATCCTACTGGTTGTGCCGTGTTCCTTTGGTGTTCCTCTGGTGTTCCTCCTGGTTCGTGTCCAAGCCCCTAACTTAGTCCAAGTTCCCCTGGTGTCCCTCCTAGTCCACGTCGGCAGTTTCCTTATTTGTGACCCCTTTGTCCTGCCCATTTGCACTTCCTCATTCCAATGACTGTTGTTCCTGTGTCCTGTACAGTACTAGTCCTTACATCCCTGTCTGCAGTTGGTAAAGTAGTCCAAAGGATCCACTTCCCTTCTTGAATTACGTTTCAAGGATTGCCGTATGTTCTGTGTACTGTCTTGTTTTGTTCAAATAAAGCTTTGAAACATGCCAATTAGAATAAACGGTGTCCTATTTGGACTACTGTACATTTTCTCTTTTTTATGGGTGGGATTCGGAACAGAAGTGTGGTCTATCTCACCATTTATTTTTTTTCCAAATTATTGGTGAAGCGAGGTTATCAACAAAAACACAATTCTAGCACTGTTTTTCTTTTATGACAGTAGCTGTTTTGGATAAATAAGATTATATTCCCTAGATAAGAATTATGGGCGACATGTCATCGACTTGACAGTTCTATCTGACTTTTTCTTAGTGTAGAAGGCACCTGAAGGTATGAAAGTGTCGTATGTCGATTCATAAATATTGAGGGTGGTATGCCTAGCATAGCATATGCTGTGCCTGGTGCTGAATCTATGGAACAGGGCTATAACAGGTTGTTTGGCTCACAGCATGCCAGAAAACTTACACAGCCTAATTCATAAATGTTACCCTATGTGAAAAAAAAAAATCAAAATGTGTTGAACACAAAGGGTGACATTCAGTTATGGGGCTGCACCAGTATTCTGATGTTCTTTCAGCCCAAAAAATGGTGCAGCCTGTTCTTTCGATGTATGAGCAGGCACACTCCAAATTTAGGAGATGCCCATGGCACTTTGTAATGCGCCTAAGTTGTGGGGGCATTCTGGAGGCATGTCGCAACACAACCGTATGATCTACATATTTATGACTGTAGGACGGCAAACCATGGCGCATTACTGCTGGACCATTCAGACCAAGTTAAAAGTGGTTTAACTAAATTGTTGTTTTGGAGCTAGAACGTGCTAAATCTATGACCCACAGGAGAATAGGTCCATATATGCGGGTGCATTCTACACTGCGTTAAAGCGATGTAGAACTGGTCTCTATGCACCTAAATCATACATGTCGCCCAAAGTTAAAAAGTGTAGGCAAAGGATCAAGGAATCCTAAAACTGTAAAACAGGTTTTTATTTTCTTGTTTAATTGAAAACTTTCTTACCAATACTTCTTGCTAACTTATTTATGAAAAAATTGATATTAATCTTTGAAAATGTGTTATCATATCCTTAATTATGTTTTGGAGCTGTAAATTTCAGAAATGATAACCAAAATCTGATAAAAATAGTCTTTTGCAAGGTCTAAAATGTCAAGTTAAAGAAAAAAATTGTCTTGTATAGCAAATTAAGCAGCAAAGTTTCTTATTTTTAACTAAAACTATACTTTGAACTCTGTTTAAAGGGTGGCATGAGTACTTATTTTTCTCAGCATGGTTTGACACTAGAACTACTGATGGAGTCATTTTGACTCCTTTCGTTTTTTATTTCTCTTCTGTGACTACATTTTTCAGGAATTCCCGGGTTCAAACTCCCGGGGACTTTTCCTCAAATATGATGTGGGGAAAAAAGATTTTGTGAGAATAAATAATTTTGGTGAAAGATTTGGCGTTTTTTTCAAAATTTACCAAGAACTAAACCCGAGGGAGTAATTTTAAATCCCTACTATATTTTGGGTCTTTTTTTCACAAAATTTGTTGCTAAAAAGTTTTGTGCAAAATTTTTTTTACTCTGTCTTATTTCCCTTTTGATGTTCATATAGTTTGTAGTTAAAATTTAAACATGTCAAACTTTTTACATTTTCCTTGTGTTTTACTGCTTTATTACTGTGTAATGCTAAACCCAAAAAATGGGCTTGTTTAAACTCTAGGCTCTTTTTTTTTTGCTAATGAAGGGGGTTTTTTTTCTAAGGTTCTAGCAGGAGACATTTTTTTCTGGATAGTTAATTTACTTTCAGTTCAGTGAAGAGACAAAGGAACAGGCGACATCAAGCTCTAAAGACTAAAAAGGTTTAATAAATTTTGTTATGAAATAGTTTAGCTGCCTGTCAACGGGTTTAAAGCCCCCCCTTCTTTTGAAGGTGGGCAGAAACATTTAAATTATTTCTTTTAGTTTTCATTTCATTTCTATTTTTCCGCGGGGAAACTATTTTTAAAATTTTGGAATTTGTGGGAATTGGAGAAAAGGGACGTTTGTTTTAAAAGCCTCAGGATATTCTGGCTACTTTGCAATCCATACCGGAGAAAGAATCGGGAAACCGAATTGCAGGAACTTTTATTTGATTCTGACAGTGATGAAGAAATTTTATTCCTCCCTAGCCCTTTTTCAAGTGAATCTGAAAACTTTAAAAAGGAACAAATCCGAAAGGGGAAGTAGTTATGTGTATTTATTTTTTTCCAAACCCCTGGTTAGGGCCTTGTTTCACACTAGCAGAATTCTGGCTGGGTTTGCCTTTTGGATTTTTGCCACAATACAGGGCAAAAAAAAACCCCGGGCCCCTCATGCCCGAAAAAACTCCGGGTCCCAAAAACCCCGGGCTGGAGCCCCTGTGGGGGCAGAGCAGCCCCTTGCTTTTTCGCAAACAGGTCCGTCCCCAGACAGCCCGGGTCCAAACCCCGGGGTTTGGAGCGGGTTAGGTTTTGAAAACTTTTTGGTTTGGGACCTGAGCGGGCGGTTTCGGGCCGGATTGTTTGGTGAGATATACCCGGGCGGAAAATTCCCCCGGTTTAAACCAGCCAGTGTGCACGGACCCTTACAAAAAAAAAATTCTAAATTTTTATAATTTTTTTCCAGGGTATTCCAAGCACATTTAAATGGGGGTCGGGTATGCGTTATGTTGAATTGTGACCATCCTCCCGGTCGTGGACAGAAAAAAAAAGCAAAAGTCCCCGGGAAAAGAAAGAAAAAACAGGTAACCCATGGCGGCGAAGGGGAATGCAACAACAAACACCAGGGGGAAGGGGAAAATTTAAAGGAAAACTTAAATTTTGGGGGGGGGTATTTTAATTTGGAAAAATGTTGAAATTGGAGAACAATTTTCCTGGTAAAGGGGTGACAGCCAAAAAAATTTTTCGAGAAGCACTGGCCCCACGGATTTCGCCCGAAGAAAAAAACATTATCGATGTCCTTTGGGGCGCATGGCGTTTTTTTTTGGGTTCATAAAATTTTTTACAAATATAAAGAAATGTAAGCTTTTAAAATGAATTTCAGGAAAAAATTAAATTTTCCGTTTACTCTATCTGTTAGGAGCTTGAAATTTCATTCCCTTTCGTATTCTATGCTCGTGGAAAATCTGGCCGAACCGGGACTCGAAATTGCAGTATTTGGGTTTTAATGAAATGGGGGGAAAAACCGTTTTGCCCAAAAAGGACAATGGGCTAGGGGCCCCTTTGTTTTAAATTATGAAAGGGTTTTTCAGATTTGATGAGAAAACTACTGAATGGAGAACTGGGAAACGTTTTAAAAAAGGGTTTTCTCTATTTTCTACTTTGTTGGGCAGGTTTATTGAAAATTTTTTTTGCGTGGGTTTCAAAACCCGGGCCATACATAACGGTGGATGAGGGAACTTTTCCAAAAACAAAAAATAGGGGTCCAAATTTACGCAGTAAATCCTTCCAAAAAACCCGATAAATTTGGCCCAAATAAATTTGGGTTTGCTGTTTATAAGGATAGCAAATATCTGGCAAATGGTTTCCCCTTTTCTAGGAAAGATTTACACACGCCCTGCTGAGGGAGGGTTTTGTTTTACCATGTGGTAATGAAGTTATTGGGGCCCCTTTTTTAAAAAAGGGGCGCAAAGTTTTCAAACGATAAATTTTTTTACTTCAGTTTAAAATTTGCTAAAAAGCTAAAAAGCAAAGGGCCAAACCCTTGTGGGAAAAAACTGAAAAAGATAAGGCGGGGAAGTGCCTAAAGAAATAAAATCCAAAGAAAAAGGAATTTTAAAACACTAAAGTGGGTTTTGAAATAAAGACAATTTTACAATTAGAGTTTATCAAAAGGGAAAGGGCAACCCCCAAAAAAGGGTTTTCATTTGGTTTCCCTCCCTCCCGATGTTGTCGTTGGGTCTGATTCCGCTAAAAAAAAATCCAGAACGGGGAAAATTTTACAATGAAACAAAAAATTTTAGTAGAATGTAGTGGTCAAGATGGAGGGAAAATATACCCACAACTTGACAAAAAGGAGGGTGGGCCCGTTTATCATTTGGGAAAAAGCCTTAGACTTTGCGGGTATAAATGCCTTTTGGGTTTAAAATTCAAGGGGATTACCCACCAAAAAAAAAGTCACGCAAGGCATTTTTTTAAAACGTTGTTTAGAGGGTTTTAGTGGGTCCTTATGTACAGATAGGGGAAAAGGGTTCCCGGGCCCAAGTTTTTAAAATTTCCTTTCAGAAGTGTTTGGGTTTAAACAAAAATTTTTTCCAAAATTTAAAGAAAAGTGCAAAAAAAATAGATTTTGTCGACAATTGTAAGACTTGTGGTAGTCTTTTTGTTTTGGGATTGTTTTGCCCAAAAAACAAAAAGGGAAAAGCCTAAAATGGGAAAAAAACAAAAATTTTTTAGAAGGTGAATTTTTGCGCCAAAATTTTCCCCTTTTTTGCTCCTCCCCCCCTACATTTTCTCTGCTTTTTGTTCTTCAGGGTTTTTGTTTTTTTGTGGTTTCAAATTGAAAAAAAAAAATGTTTGAAAAAACCTTTTATTTTAATTTTTGTTATTTTTTGTTTGAAAAATAAAAAAAGCAGAAAAAAAACGATCAAAAGCATTACTTTTGGATCTACAATAAAAATTATTTAAAAAAAAAAAAAAAATTATTAAAAAAATAAAACAAAATAAAAACCCCTAAAAAAAAACGAAAAACAAGCAAGGATTTAAATTAAATTTTCATTTTGTTTAGGGGGGGTTTCAAGAGCCCAAGTAGTCCTAGTGTTAATAGGTTTTTTAAAAAAATAAATTTTTTAACCCAAAAGCTTTAAAAAATCTAATGCAAACAAGATGAACAATGCAAAAAAATAAATTTTTAGTTTTTAAAACCAATGCAAATTTTAAATTGTTTTTGTTTTTTTTTTTTTTTCCGAAATTTTTGGCTTATAAAATTAAATTTTTTTTTAAAAGGGAAGCGGCTGAAACCGTTATTTTTATACTTTAAAGATTATTTGAAAATTTAAATTGTAAAATTTTCGCTTTGTTTTTGGGGGTGTTTAAAAAAAACAAAACAAAAAAATAAAATACGAAGTAAAAAAGGAAATTTGTATATATGAGTGGATTTTAAATACACTTTCAAATCCAAGGTCATAAAGGGCAATCGGAAATAAACCCTTATGGGGGAATTTTATGTTTTTCTTTTTAAAACTTATTTTATCCCCTGAAAAAGGGGGGTCTGCAATGTGCGGCTCCCAGCTTTTTGGTAAAAAAAAACCTCAATAATGCATTTATATATTCTGTACCCAGGGGGCGGGGAGGGAAAGGATTTTTATTTTTTTCCAAAAACAGCTGGAGAGCCCCCGGCCATTGCAGACTCATTGGCCTTAACAGATGTGTTTAAAAAAAACTGTAATCCTTAAACAGTTCAAACCCAAAAAAAGTTTTTTAAAACTTGAGAAGTGTTAAATAATATTTGTTTATGGCTATGATTTTCTAGTACATTTAGACAATGTGGCTATGTCTACACATCAATGTTAAAATTCTGTAAAAAATCCAATGGCATTTTAACATTGCTGGACCTCGGTTTTTGGCGCAGATTTGCACTAAAAGCCACGGTCTTCAGATTTGCCGTTGGCCTCATACATTTTTTTAAGGGGAAATCTGACGGAAAAAAATTTTCTGCGGGGGGATCCAAACGGGTTTGGGGAAAATTACAAAATCTAGAAGTTTTTTAAAAACCTTTTGGAAAAAAATCCTTTGCTGTGTAGATACGGGCACTTTTTTTTTCATTGCGATCTTCAAAGCACTCTGTACAGTTGGATTTTTGGGGGTTTTAAAATTGGGTTTAAAAAATCGAGGGGTTGATCCATTTTGGGCTATGTAGATAAAAACCTTAATTTTTTGAAAATAATTGGGTTTTTATATTTTAAATTTAAATTTGAACATTGATTTGCCCTACCATGTTTTATAACTTTTTCGGCTCAGATTGCTACCTGGGTTAATCTGGAGTTATTGACTATGGAGATATCCATTGGGGGTACTTTGAAAAAAGGTACCCTGACAAATACCACAATGTAGCCATGGCCAACCCATAGAAAGCAATAGAACATTTGGACTAGGAGCATATGCTTTTTGTGTGGGACAAAAAAGTGTGGTAGATAGTGTAGTACAAATAGCACTGTTTGTTCTACTGATGTCTATTGACCGGCCATGGCTAGGTTGGCGTCTCCACTGGAGTACCTGTTCAGGTACATGTTCAATTATTTAGAATCTCATCTTTTAGATTAATTTTTGTCACTTTGGGTGACATACATGAAATTTATTGTGCAAACGCCAAATTTCATGCGCATAATACTGCCACAGAATTAGCCTGATTTATGAACCCGCTCTACCTGCGCAATCCAGCGCTCAGGCGACAGTTCGGATCAGGTATACCACTTTGAAAGTGGTATACCTGTTCTAACTGTAATGTGCCCAGAAATGCCATAACAAAGCTATAAATATGTAGCTTTTGCTACGGTTCTAGCGCACCTCGCCTCCTACATGAGTCCCCGAGATCGTGCGTATTACATAGCGCTGCAGGCGTGCGAGAGATTTGAAAATGTATGAATAGGGCTGCGCCTGACTCGGGCTGTAAAGATGCCAGATATCTGGCACAGCTCCGTTCATACATGTCACCTTGTATTCTTATTTATTTGCTTCAACTTTCTAAATTTTATCATTTTCTTGTTTTCATTTTATATTATCTTATTTTTTTCACTTCTTATTTATCTATTTTTTCTGCTTATTTTTGACATTTTCCATTATTTCTTTTCACCTTATTTTTTCTTCTACCTTCTCTTTTATTTTTTCATTTCCTTTTGAAATCATTTTTTTAAATTTTGGGGTTCCCTTGATTCTTATTCTCCTTCTTTCTTACACTCCATTTTTCCATCTATTGTTATTTTCGTTTTGCATTTGTCACATTTATTTCTTATTTCTTGTTGGTTACTTTACTTCTCCCACACACATTCCATTTTATTACTACTATACTTACTCTTTATTCTCACTATGCCTCACCATTATTCTTGCTTTGTATTATTCTTTTCGTCCCCCCTTCTATTCCCCCCCTTCCTATTATACAGCTGTCGGAATCTGCTTTTTCTATTACTGCTGTTTTGTGCATTCTCTCATCCATGCATGCGCCTGGCAACTATTGCAATTGGGTGGTGTGATGCATATTCTGCTCTTCAAAAAGATGCCATCTACCCTGTTTTTTCATGCTGTTCCCTTCCTGCCACTCAAACTTTCCGTCTTTTTGTACTTCTAGGCAATCTCCCCCAGCTGCCTCTATCCGGAAATTTTTTTTTTTTTGTCCTAAAGATTCCATTCTTTTGGCCCAACTTTATTGTACGCATCTCAATACCATATTTCTTTTGGGACCTTATACTCTTAAGATACTTCCCACTACAGAAATTTAAGTTTGCACTTTGAAAAGGAAAAGGGACAACATCCAACATTAAAGAGGGTAGTTTGCAAGGGTGATAGATTTTGTAAAGTTCGACAAAAAATTTGTAAAACAACAAACAACTACTCCCCAACTCTCCGAGATTGGGCAGGGTGGTTCTTAAATGGGGGTCCGTTCCACTCCCCTTTCCCACCAAAAAGTTTTTTAAAATTCCCAGCCAAAAAACTCAGAAAGCTTTAAAAAAGCAGCGCCGGGTACCCTCATACAACATTTCCTTACGCCACGACATGGGGGGCCCTCCAATTTAGTTTTTAAAGGGGCTGCTAAAAGTGTGCACAGCCTTTTTGGGGAGGTTTTGCGCGCCGGAAAGGGGGTAAGTGTATCCCCCCCTCCCCCCCCTGTCCTGCCACCGATCCCGGCTTTTTTGCCCCTTCCTGATGGGGGAGGACAAAGGAGGGAGGAGACAGGCTGCAGGAATTTTCCCCCAACCCATCCCTGCCCCCTGTCCCCTTGGGGGTACATGGGAAGGAAACAGGCCAAAGTGGCTGGATTTTTCCCCTGTCTCCTGCCCCCTGCAGATGTCTCTGGGCAATTCACAGGAGACAAGCCATAAGGGCAAAAGTTAACCTATCCAACATCCAGGAAAGCGGGTGATATTCCATTCCCCAAAGGTGGCAGCTAGTTTCCTATCATGGAAAGTTGTGGTGTTACCTATGGACAATGGGTGTCACCGAACTTCCTTGCATGTTAAGTAGGCTCCCCAGCCTATGTATTTGTAAAATTGTAATGTTTCTGTTTATTTACTGGTTTTGACTACATCAGATTCGGTGGACTATGTCGGATCAGTCTTAGATCTATTTTTTAAATAAAATTATTAAAGAAGGTGTGTTGAGAAGTGTTTATTTAAATAAAAGTCTATTTGTGTGCTTTGTGTCTATGGGGTTATTTTTATTAGTAATCAATGCAACTGACAGATGCCTCTCCATTACTATCACTTGGGCTTGTTTATTGTCACCCCAAGGCTGACACTTGCCCCATGTCACTATTACCCCAATACCTAATGCACCAAGGGAAGTGGGAAGAGGGGATTACCATCAGAAGCGGACCATCTAATGTGATGGTCCACTTCTTGGGCAGCTGTGGGCTGGTATTTTTAGGGTTCAAGGGACCTGTATTTATGGAACTTCCCATTCTGATAGTATCAGGCTGCGGTTGTCGTTTTACCTCGGCTGATTATGGAAAACGGGGGGAACCCACCCGTTTTTTCTTTAATATCATTTATTTATTGAGAATCTAAAACATAGGCATTTCCCCTGTAATGATTACAGTTTGTTGCACATTTTTGGATTCTCAATAGATAAATAATTAAAAAAAATGGGGGATCCACCCCCCCCCCCCTTCATTTTTCAAAACCAACCAAGATACAAGCTACAGCTGCAGCCTTATACGGTAAGGATGGAAAGATCCATGGATGCTGGTCTCTTCTCAAGTAGTAATGGTGGAACCAATAAAAATTTAAAGACTTTTAATTATTTCTTTTTAAAACACATCTCACTGACATAATCCATTCCATATAGAGTGTCAGGCATGAAAACAATATGTAGGTTACTCGGGTTTATTTAGTCGGGGGCCATCCTTTTTCCCCAAAACGCATCGGGGCCCATTAAATCGCTCCCAGTTTCGGGGAGCGGGAAAGACGCCGAAACCAGAGGGGAAAAGAGGGCCCCAAAAAGTGCGACGTTTCGGGGGAAGTTTCCCCCCCTTTTCCCTCAAGCATATGCGCCCATGGGTTTTTACCCCCCCTTAAAAACCCTTAACGACCTTGGGATTTATCCATTCGTCCGGGTTTCGTTTGGGGGTTTAAACGCCCCTTGGAAAGTTTTGGATCCCGGTCCTTGAGGAATCGGGGCGAACTCAAAAGAGAGTTCGCGGCGAACAGGGGGGTGCCCAGTTTGTCAGCTGCCCTTTCCCGCACCCCATGGGCCCCCGGAAACCCCGGGAAATCGCTCCGGGGGGGGGCGGAAAACCCCTGAAATTTTTACGCGACAATCCGGGTGGGCCAAAAAACTAAAAAGAGACCGGGAAAGGAATCGCTCCTCCTGGTCCCCTTGTGGGCGGCAGCAGCGCACGGATCGGGCGACCCGTGCGGGTCCGGGCCTCCTTACAGACCCCCACGGAGGGCAGAGAAATGCCTTCCGGGTTGTTGTGACGCCCACAAAGGCCCGGCCGTGCACTTTTTGGGAAGGCCCCGGAAATTGAGGGCAGTTGTCAGGGGGGAACCCCAGTCATAGAAAACAAGCTATGCCCCTGATTCCTTTTGGGAATGAGAGATCAAAGATTTTCCCATTCAAATCCCTTTTTGGGAAAAAGAAAAAAAAAAAATGTGAAAAAGTGAAAAAAAGTAAAAAAAAGTGAAAAAAAAGTAAAAACCAAAACAAAAAAAATTAAAATAAAAATCCTTTACACCGCCTTTTCCCCTTTACAAACGCCAACCCCGCCCCAAAAAAGATCAAAAAAAAGAAACCCATATTTTGGTTTTGGCCACGTGCTTTAAGGGTTTTTGCCCAAAAATAAATCTGTCATTTTTAAATTTAAACCCCGTACGGTGAACGCCGTAAAAAAAAAAAAAAAAAACAATCACGAATTAAGATTATTTTTTCACCCCGCAGCACTTTAAAAGGGAAAAAAAAGCGATAAAAAAATCCTTAAAACCCCAAAAATTTGTGCCCAAATTTAAAAATGTCAGTTTTTCCCGAAAAAAAAAAGTCCTTTTAATTTCTGAAGGGAAAAAAAAAAATGTTTTGCTCTCAGAAGATAGCGATCTTAAATATTGTTTTCCCAAAATAAAAAAAAAATTTTCTTTTTTTTTTAAAAGGTTTCCCACATAAAAAAAATATATAAAAAAGGTTATCGCCAAAATGTAGCAACCCCAAGAGAAAAAGGGCAAAACTTTTTCACGGTTACTGCACGGTGAGCCCTGTAAAAAATAAAAAAAAAAAAACTATGGGGTTTTGGCATTATTTTCTTAAACCGGGGGCCTCCAAAAAATGGATTAAAAGAATCAAAAAACCCTTGTCCCCCCAAAAAATGATTACAAAAAAAAAAACGTCAACCCCCTCTCGCAAAAAAAAAAGCCCCTTTCACAGCCCCAAAGCACAGAAAATTTTTAAAAAGTTATGGTTTCTCAGACTATGGTGATGAAAAAAAAGGGTATTTTCCTGTTTGGGTTTAAAAAGGGGGTTTTTATTGTAAAAAAGCATTTAAAACATAAAAAATATACAAATTGGGTATCGGTGAAAATCATATTGACGGTGATTTTAAAGCTTACCAGGGTTAAAATTTTACCGTTACAGTGCCCCTAAAAAAAATTAAAAAAAAAAAAACACTACCAAGATTGCTGTATTTTGTTAAAAACATCTCAAAAAAAACCTTAAAAAAAGTGAACATAGCTCATATGCCCCAACATAATGGTTACCCAATAAAAAAAAATCCCCCCGCAAAAAAAAAGGGCCCATACCCCGCTC
>JAODAL010070364.1:0-15953 GCA_025379985.1 Phyllomedusa bahiana | reverse complement strand
TGGGGAGGACGGGGCCAGATGGGGTCAGGCAGGGAAATGAATTCGGAGGGGGAAAAATTTTTGGGCCACGAGTGGACAATAACTGTGGGGGCCGGCGCAGCATGAGTCAGGCAGTGGCACAATACATTTGGAGGGGCAAAACAGAAAGCCACAGAGGGGCACAATCCCGGGGGGTCCGGGGCCAAAAGATGAGGTCAGCATGGACAATGAACCGTTTGGAGGGAAAAGCGGGGGGGCCGCAGCGCTGAGTCAGGAGGGGCCCAAAATTGCATTCGGAGGGGCAAACAGTATTAGGCCCAGGTGGCCAATAACGTGGGAGGTCACGCCGCAGTTGAGTCGGGCGGGGAAAAGAATTCTGGGGGGCAAAAAAGTTTGGCAAGATGGAAAATTTAATTGTGGAGGTCACGGCGCAGCAGTATGAGATCAGGCAGTGGCACAATGACATTCTGGAGGCGGCAAAACAGTATTAGGGCCACAGAGTGGCACAATCAACAGTGTGGAGGTCACGCGGGCAGCAGTTTTGAGATCAGGCAGTGGCACAATGACATTTGGAGGGGCAAAAACAGAGGGCCACAGAGGGGCACAATAACAGTGTGGAGGTCACAGGCGGCAGCAGTATGAGGTAGGCGTGGCACAATGACATTTGGAGGGGCCAAAACAGTTTTAGGCACAGAGTTGGCACAATAACAGTGTGGAGGTCAGGGCGGGCAGCAGATGAGTTTCAGGCAGTGGCCAATGACTTTCTGGAGGCGGCAAAACAGTATTGGGCCCACAGTGGCACAATCACAGTGTGGAGGTCACGCGGCAGCAGATGGGGTCAGGCAGGGGCACAATGAATTCTGGAGGGGCAAAACATTTTATTAGGCCACAGAGTGGCACAATCACACTGTGGAGGTCACGACGGCAGAATGAAAATCAGCATGGAAAGACTTTGGAGGCGAAAACAGATTAGGCCAAGAGGGCACAATAACAGTGTGGAGGTCACGGCAGCAGATGAGTCAGGCAGTGGCACAATGACATTCTGGAGGGGCAAAACAGTATTGGGCCCCAAGAGTGGCACAATCAACAGTGTGGAGGTTCAGGCGGCAGCATTTAATGAGGATCGGGCAGTGGCACAATGACATTTGGAGGCGGCAAAACATTTATTAGGCCACAGAGTGGCCAATCACACAGTGTGGAGGTCCGGCGGCAGCAGATGGGGTTCAGGCAGTGGCACAATGACTTTTCTGGAGGCGGCAAAACAGTATTAGGCCACAGAGTGGCACAATCACACAGTGTGGAGGTCACGGCGGCAGCGTATGAGATCAGGCAGTGGCCATTGACATTATGGAGGCGGTTAAACAGTATCAGGGCCACAGTAGTGGCACAATGTAACGTGTGGAGGTCACGCACCGCAGCTGCATGAGATCAGGCTGTGGCACAATGACATTCTGGAGGGCGAGGCACCAAAAAACAGTATTAGGCCCAGGAGTGGCACTAGATACTGTGGTGGAGGTCACGAAAGCAGCAGCATGAGATCAGGCAAGTGGCACAATGACATTCTGGGGAGGCGGAAAACAGTATTAGGCCACAGAGTGGCACAATGATTACAGTGTGAGGTCACCACGACAGCAGCAACATGAGTTACAGGCAGTGGCACAATGACATTTGGAGGCGGCAATTAATACAGTATTAGCACGAGTGGGCACAATCACACAAGTGTGGAGGTCACGGTAGGCCAGCAGTATGAGACTCAGGCAGTCGCACAATGACATTCTGGAGGCGGCCTAACAGTATTAGCCACAGAGTGGCACAATCACACAGTGTGTAGGTCTCGGCGGCTGCAGTATGAGATCAGGCTGTGCACAACACAATGGACATTTCTGGAGCCTCGGCCCACCCAAAAACGGTATTAGCCACCAGAGTGGCACAATCACACAGTGTGGAGGCCACGGCGTGGCCTGAAGGTATGAGCGTCAGGCAGAGTGCGCTCAATGACATTCTGGGAGGCTGGCCAAAAACAGTATTCTAGGCCACAGAGTGGCACAATGATACAGTGTGGAGGTCACGACCAGACAGCAGATGAGATCAGGCTGAGTGGCACAATTGACATTATGGAGCAGCGGTCAAACAGTATTAGTACACATGAGTGGCACACATGATAACAGTGGCTGTGGAGTCAAGCGCAGCAGCATGAGATCAGGGCCAGTGGCACAATGGACCATTCTGGAGGCGGCAAAAAAGTATTAGGGCAACAGAAGTGGCACAATCACACAGGTAGGTGGTCACGGCAGGCTGCAGTATGCAGATCAGGACAGTGGCACAATGAAATTCTGGAGGGCGGGCAAAACAGTATTAGGCCACAGGTGGGGTGGAGTGGCAACACAATCACACAGTGTGAGGTCACGGCAGAGGCACGCAGTCGTGTCATGAGATCAGACAGTGGACAATGACATTCTGGAGGCGCAAAACAGTATTAGGCCACAGTAGTGGCAACACATCACACAGTGTGGAGGGCTCGGCGGCAGCACTAGTATGAGATCAGGCAGTGGCACAATGGGAACAGTCTGTAGGCGGCCAAAACCAGTATTAGGCCACAGAGTGGCACCAATGATCCAGTGTGGAGGTCGACCGACAGCAGCAGCATGAGATCAGGCAGTGCAACACATGAATTCTGGAGGCGGCAAAACAGTATTAGGCCACAGAGTGGCACTATGATACAGTGTGGAGGTCACTGACAGCAGGCTGCATGAGATCAGGCAAGTGGTCACAATGGACATTTAGAGGCGGCAACAACATATTAGGCCACAGAGTGCACAATCACACAGTGTGGGAAGTCACGCGGCAAGCAAGTAGGAGATCGCAGTGGCACAATGACATTCTGGAGGCGGCAAAAACAGTATTAGGCACGAGTGGCACAATCCACACAGTGTGGAGGATCACGGCGGAAGCAGTATGAGGTAGGCAGTGGCACAATGGACCATTCTGGAGGCGCATAAACAGTATTAGGCCACAGTGTGGCCAATGATACAGGTGGGAGGTCACGACAGCAGCAGCATGAGATCGCAGTGGCACATGACATTCGGAGGGCGCAAAAACCAGAATTTAGGCCACAGCGTGGCACAATCAACACAGTGTGGAGGTCACGGCTAGGCAGCAGTATGATGATCAGCAGTGGAACAATGACATTCTGGAGGCCGGCTAAACAGTATTAGGCAACAGAGTGGACATTGATTACAGTGTGGAGGGCACGAAAGCAGCAGTTGAGTTTCAGGCAGTGGCACAATGACATTCTGGAGCGGCAACAACCAAAACAGTATTAGGCACTGAGTGGCACTATCACACAGTGGGAGGTCACGACAGACCGCAAGCATGAGATCAGGCAGTGGCACAATTGATATTCAGGAAGGTGGACAAAACAGGAGGAAGCCTACAGGAGTGGCACAATGACTCAGAGCGGCTGGTCAAGGCTTGGCTAGCAGCATGACGGTCAGGCAGTGGGCACATTGGACACAGTGTGGAGGACATCGGCAGCAGCCACAAGCAGCAGATGAGGGTCCGACCGTGCACAATGACACAGTGTGAGAGGACATGGAAGCTGCCACAGCAGGCAGCATGAGGTCAGGCAGTGGGCACAATGACACAGTGTGGAGACATGGCAGCTTCCACAGCAGCAGATGAGGTTCAGACAGTGTCACATTGACACATTGTGGATGTCACGGCAAAGCAACAGCAGCAGCACATGAGGGTCATGGAGTGGCACAAAAAAATTGACAGAGTGTGAGCGTGGGTGGCAATACAAGTCCTGGTAATGAGGGGTGGTAGGCAGATGGAGAAACTGGCAGCAGGATGTGTGGCATCAGGGCAGGTGGCGGCATCAGAATAGTGGCCTGAGGAGGTAGTTTGAACCAGACTGCCTTATACCCCCCACCCACTTCCCAGGCCAGCCGCGGCTAGTAGTACGTGAGCGCAGAGGAACCCCCCTGGTCAGACCCTGTCAGAGCGAGGGACACGATTGCCGCAACATAGGCAGCGGCCAACTGATTAGGACGGATTTCCTATCGGATTTGAGATGGTCTTCCCTCTCAATAGCTGGGAAAAAGGCTCCCATTTTTGACCTCGGTAGCGAGGGTCAATAGGGTGGAAAGCCAGAAGTCATCCCTCGCCGGAGATGGTGACTTTCGGCTGTCACTTGCCAGGACAAATAAGCCTGCTGCGGGCCATCTGCACACATGACTCGGAGGGGCTCCCTGCCTCCATTTCCACTGTGTTACTGCCACCGGTGCTTGGGGGTCATCTGCCTGTCTTCCTCTCTCCATCCACGTCCTCCAGATGCTCCTGGCTCCTCCTCTCTTGTCACTGGTGTAGAAATTCCATCATTTCACCAGACAATGCCTCTGTCATATGTCCTCCTCGCCTCCAGGTTCAGTCCCCACCGGACTACATGGGCCACGAGATGTAGTCGCCAAGTCTCGTCCCGACCCCAGACAGATTTTTCAGATCTGTTCCAGGAACATTGAAGGCAGTGGAATGACGTTATTTTCATCCCGTAATAGTCCTGGCGACTGACAACTAACAGTCGCCTCCTCGAATGGCCTCAACAAACGGCAGGTGTCACGCATGAGCTTCCACTGGCTGACATCAAAGTTACAGGGAGGGAAGTACCCTTCTGTCCTGCCTGGATCATATTAAAAATAGCTTAATGGCCTTTCTCTGATTCATAACAGTCGGTCTCTGTGCAGGCTGATTCCAGCGGGGTGGAAATACATCGCATATACGAGTGTGTTGGGGAGGCATTCTGGCTGCAACTCGAGGAGGGTGAAGTTGTTCCTGGCTCTTTGTCAAATGGATAAAGTGCAGGCACAGTTTCTGAGCCATTGTCAGAATGTTCTGAAGATCGGTGGAAGGACTTCACGAACATTTTGCACAACCAGATTGTACACTAGGTGCGCCATGCCAGGGCGCATGGGCCATCCTCCTCGGTGCAGCGGTTTGGACACCATGTTCCTCCCATTGTCTGTCACCTGGTTCCGATTTGAAGGTTGGCGCGGAGAAAGCACACATCGATTTCTTGCTGCATGACGCGGAGCAGTTCCGTCAATGTGTGACTTCGTTCGACGAGGACATAGCACAGGTTGTAGAGAAACTGCGTGACACCGCTGTGCCCTACACATGTGTATGATGGAGCAGTACTGTGGAGGTGTGATGGTGCTGGTGGTGGAGGAGGAGGTGGTAGGCGGGACATTGGCGCAGGTGAAGCAGTTTGACAATGTGGAGGAGAAAGCGGGTCTCTGTCCAAGTTGTTGGTGTGCCTGGGCTGGACAGCAAATTCACCCCAGTGGGCGTTGATATAAAGGACATGTACTGGCCATGACCGTAGTTACAGCTCCAGACGTCCGCGCTGCCGTGCACTTGGAACAAACCGATAAGTCAAGGACTGACCCACCTTCTGTTCTAACATATTTATTGAAGTGCTGGGGTACTGCCTTTTTGGAAAGAAATTACGGCTTGGAACACTCATCTCGGTGGCACCAAGCCATTAGTTCTCTGAATGGTAGCAGTGTATCACCATTGGGAAATGGAGGGACTGCAGTACCAACAACTTGGGACAGGAGCACTGTCAGCTGCTGCACCTTGGACGCATACTGTTGTCTCTTTGCAATAGGGGGCCCCATGTGCTGAACGACTGCTGGCGCATGAGTAGCGAGGTGCAGGTGCATTCGGGACATGGTGGATGAAGTCAAAGAGAATCAGCTACCTTCTGCAGGAGGTTGGTGGCAGGCCTTAAATGGCTGCAATGGCTTGCGTGCCACTGGGCGCTGCTGATGAGCTGTGCTGCCGGCGGGGGGGGCCCCGGCACGGATGACCACCACATATGAGCCACCTTTATCCCAGGCCACCGGATGGTGACGCTGGCATGTGTTGAGGCAGAGGCCGTTGGTGCAACGTTGCTCCCTGTCCACGCTTCTCTTTCTGCTACAGAGTCTTATATACCCATATTCGGGCTCCTCCGGTGTCTTAGCAAGGAAACTGCACACCCGTGAACCCGAGTATCGGATTTTTACCGCCAACGCTCCGCACATGAGTGACTACTGCCGACCGACTCGCCTCGTGATAGCCCTTGTGCTGCTCTTTCTTGGAACTGCGAAGTGGGTTTTTTACCACCGTGCGCCGACTGGCTCCCTAACCTCACAATGCGCTATCCTGCTGAATCCACGGACAACGACACACCTTGATGGCCGCGCTGCTGCCTGACGCGCAAGATGACGACTCTTTCCCTGACGATGATGAAGCCCTGGCCTCACCCGGCTCCCCAAGTGCTGGTTCGGCTACATCATCATCTATTTGTGTTTCAACGTCACTGCTGTCTTCCATCACGGTTGTATGCCGAGGCTGACTATCACAACGATGACCTCCCATGCCACTTCTCCACATCTATACTTTGCCGTCTTACTGCAAGAAGCACGGGGATATGGCCCCATTTCTTGCTGCCAAGTAAGCTGATGACTGCCCTCCTCAAATGTTCATCCTCGTTATAGTCGGCGCTGAAGCCCTGACCACATTAGTTGATTCTCTGGGGACTGAGGGAACAGATGGAGGTGGCCGGGCTTGAGGGACAGGCCATGCGTGGCGCCGCTGACACACTCCCGGCCATGCACAACTTCATGGTTGTTCTCTGAGGTTCCAACGACTCTTGGCTGGGGTGTGTCACGATTTCATCTGGAGAAGGAGGATGTCCTAGTCAACCAATCAAAACCCTTGGTTGATGATCAACTCTCGGTCCGCTAGATGACAGCGGCCAGTTGTGGCCTAACAGGAGTGACCCCTGCTGCGACGGTCCCTTGCTGTGCTGCGACCTGGGCCTGTTCCAGGAATGTTTGTGCACTGCCATTCGCAGGTTGCAGAGCCTGCCACCTCTTGTCTGACATACTGTTTGTTCTAAAATGTACAGAAATGTTTCGATGATGTATATCTGTATATGGATGAGTTATACACCCTGTTTTTGACTCCAACTGAACCCAGTAACATGCTTGGGTAACCCTTGGACATAAATTGCGCTCCACAAATGGCCAGGAAAGATTTACTTGTATGTGCTGTTTAAAAACAATGTGTGTTTAACTAAATGTAAAAGCACAAACAGGCTTAATTAACCTTCGGACATGAATTAGGCTACAGGAAAAATGTATATATTTTGGCGTTGAAAAAGACGGTTTATTTTTGTCAGCACACCAGCAAAACAACTCTTAATTAAACCCTGGATGTAAATTGCGCCAAAGAATTGAGCCGCACAAACTAGTAGCTTTGTAGCGTGTTACAATTGCGTGTTTTCTACGCCACACAACAAGAGATACAGTTGTAATTAACCTTTGCTTGTGAATTAGGCTACAGGAAAAATTTATATATTTTGGCGTTGAAAAAGACGGTTTCTTGGGGTCAGCACACCAGCAAAACAACGCTTAATTAACCCCTGGATGTAAATTGCGCAATAGAATTGAGCAGCCAAAAATGAAGTGGTATTTGTATTGTAAAAACGCTGTTTCTTTAAATGAATACAACAGGAACTGGCTTAGATCCCACCTGGATATTGAATGTATGTCAGATCCAATACCCCAAAAAATTAGAAATCGAACATTAAGAGAACAGTCTCTGAGACAAGCTGAGACACCCCACAGAAATCACTATATAAAAATCAATTCTTCAGTAAGAGCTATCAGCCGCGGCAGCACCTTCCCTGATGAGCACAGTGAGAGGAGTGTGAGCTCCCGGCGTCGCGCCCGGACTTATATAGTGCGGTGACGTCACAGAATCCCGCCGGTCTCTGATTGGCTTCACCTCTGCACATGTCATGCAGGCTATGCCCTTCTTCCTCCCAGAGTGCTTTGCCCCATGTAGCGCCATGTGCTCGCAGCCATTTTATCAATCAAAAGCACACTTCGTTCACCCGAAGTACCCCAAAGTTCGACTTCGTTATGAACCGAAGTTTTCCTGAAATTCTAAACGAATTCCACTTCGTTAGAATCGATTCGCCCATGTCTACTAGCCACACAGTGGAGTGCTTCGATGCATGTGATGGAGCATTATCCTGCATACAAATCATGGTTTTCCTGAAAGATGTAGACTTTGTCCTGGACCACTGCTTGAAGAAAAGATTGGCAGTAGGTTTGGGAGTTGATTTTGAGTCCATCTTAAAGGCAAAAAGACCCAACTAGCTCATTTTCAGTCCCTTACTGTCGCAGCAAGTTTTGAGCTCTCTGACAGAGCCCCATTTTTTCAAATCTGATATGTCACTTTATGTGGGAATAGCTTTTAACGGTTTTACCTATTCATATGATTCAGAGACTGTTTTCTCAGGACACATTGGGTGACATGTATGATTCCTGGCACTGACAGGCCAGTTCTAAATAGCTTTAAAGTAGTGTAGAAAGCGCCAGAATGTATGAACCTGTGCTTCTGCAGTTCATACATACAGGTCCATTGTAGTGCCAATATGACAACTCAGGCTCAGGCAGATCACCTTTAACTTGGTCTGGCTGTTCTAACTGTTCTGCACCTATGTCTGGCATCAAAGAATCATAAATGTGTCTGCTTCTATGAATGTGGTGCAACGCCCCACATTAAAAAGTGTCTTTGACGCATTACAAAGGCACATATCGCGCCAAAGTTTGGAGTGCACCTGTTCATACAGTCTTTTTAGCTCAAAGTACATTAGAAAACTGGTGCAGCCTCGTTCATACATGTTGCCCATTGTACTTTAAGTTAAAAATAAATTTTGGTTGATACAGTTTACCACTCAAAATAAATAAATTTATAAATAGCATCTACCATACAGTGGGGAAAATAGGTATATGATACACTGGCAAATATTGCAAGTTTTCTCACCCACAAAAAATGGAGAGATCAGTAATTTTTATCTTAGGTACAGAGACAGAATCTAGAACAACTAATTTTTAAATAATTAATTTGCATTTTATTGCATGAAATAAGTATTTGATACAACAGAAAAACAGAAATTAATATTTGGTACATACACCTTTGCAATTACAAAGGTCAGATGTTTCCTGTAGTTCTTAATCAACCTTGCATACACTGCAGCAGGGATTTTGGCCCACTTCTCCATATAAATCTTCTTCAGATCTTTGAGATTTTGGGGCCATTTTGGGGGTACATTGAGTTTCAGCTGCCTTCAAAGATTTTTGACTGAGTTTAGGTCTGGAGACTGGCTAGTCCACTCCAGAACCTTGAAATGCTTCTTAGTTGCCCTGGCTGTTTGTTTTGGGTCATTGTTATGCTGGAAAACCCAGCCACAACCCACCTTCAATCCTCTTATTGAGGGAAGGAGGTTGTTGCCCAAGATCTCACGATACATAGCCCCATTCATCCTCCCTTCAATATGGTGTAGTCCTCACCCCCATACTTCATGGTTAGAATGGTGTTCTTGGGGTTGTACTCATTGTTCTTCTTCCTCCAAACATGGTGAGTGAAGTTGAGACAAAAATAGAACTTTTTGATATTATCTGACTACATGACCTTCTCCCAAGCCTCCTCTGGATCATCCAGATGGTCATTGGCAAACTTCAAACAGGCCTGGGTATCTTATGGGGTGAGCAGGGGGACCTTGTGTGCCTTGCAGGATTTTAATCCATGACGGTGTAGTGTGCTACTAGCGGTATTTTTGAAACTGTGGTCCCAACTCTATTTAGTTCATTGACCAGGTCTTCCTATATAGTTCTGGGCTGATCCTTGACCCTTCTCAGAAACGTCCTTACCCCATGAGACGAGATCTTGCTTGAAGCCCAACCCCAAGGAAGATTGACAGTCATCGTGTGTTTCTTCCATTTTCTAACAATTGCACCAACAGTTGTTGCCTTCTCACCAAACTGCTTGTCTATTGTCCTGTAGCACATCCCAGACTTGTGTAGGTCCACAATCTTGTCCCTGATGTCTTTAGACAGATCTTTTGGTTTGACCATTGTGGAGAGGTTAGAGTGTGAGTGAGTGTGTGGTCAGGTGTCTTTTATACAGGTAACAAGTTCAAATCAGTGCAATTAATACAGATAATGAGTGTAGAAGAGGAGGGCTCCTGTAAACAGGTCTGTGAAAGCTAGAATTCTTGCTAGTTGGTAGGTGATCAAATACTTATTTCATCCAATAAAATGCAAATTAATTATTTACAAATCATGCAATGTGATTTTCTATATTCTGTCTCTTACACTTGAAGTGTACCTATTATAAAAATTACAGACCACTCCATTCTTTGTAGGTGGGGAAACTTTCAAAATCACTAGTGTATTAATTAATTTTCTCTACTATATGTCTACTTTATGATAGTATCATTTTTAAATGTCTTTTATTTTTTATAGCAATGGAGGTTATAAATTTAGTAGCAATTTTTTTACATTTTACAGAAAATTAGTAATGTCGATTTTATTTTAGGGACCAGTCCAGGAACCTGTATGTAAGACACCCCATAAATGACTCCATTTAAAAATATAACGTTTTCAAAGCAATTAGGACGTTTTTTAACCCTCTAGGTGATTCACAGAAATTACTGCAAATTTCACTTTTTTGCAAATTTTCAATTTTAATTGTTATTTATTTACTGAAACACAGTAGATGTTATCAAGAAAATACAACTCAGCAGTGATTCCTTCGATTCTTCCATTTTCTAGAAATTTCCCACATGTGGCCATGGTGCACCTATTTGACTCAACCACAGGCCTCAGAATAGGAGGAGCACCTAGTGGATTTTGGGGTCTCATTTTCATTAGAATTTTCTTTA
Organism: Phyllomedusa bahiana; assembly: GCA_025379985.1. Classification (NCBI taxonomy): domain Eukaryota; kingdom Metazoa; phylum Chordata; class Amphibia; order Anura; family Hylidae; genus Phyllomedusa; species Phyllomedusa bahiana. The sequence continues at coordinate 5,194 of JAODAL010070364.1, read as the reverse complement.
CGCACCATTAGAGGTTTGCAGACACCCACAATATGTGCTAAAACTTAATAAACACCCTTAAAAAGACCTCATTTTAGAAACTTCACCCTATAGAATATATCCAGGGGTTAGTAATGACCCCACAGGTGTTTCACAGATTTTTTTTCAGCATTAGAGTATGAAAATGGATTTTTTTTTCCCAATAATATGGAGTTTTAGCTGAAAATATTTCATTTTCACAAGGAATCCTGGAAAAAAGTACCCCACAATTTGTTGTGTAATTTCATTCAAGTTTGGCAACACCCTATATGTGGGGGCATACCACTGTTTGGGTGCATGGCATTTACATGACATGTTTGGGTGCATGGCATGGGTAGAAAAGAGAGATTGCTATTTGACTTTTCGAACGTAAATTTTGGTGGGTGCCATGTAGCAAATGCTCCAAAAGTACCAGAGCAGGTTTAACCTTACAGTCAACTCATTTTGGATTCAACACCCCTCAGGGACCTAATTTGTGGTATATTGTGCATTTTGGGTTCACAGGTGTTTCACTTTTTTTAAGCATTGAGTTTAATGAGATAATAACTTTACAATGCGGATCGGTACAGTTACAATGATATTAATTTGGTATCTTTATGCTTTTCTACTTTAAAACAATGCGTTTGTAAAAAGTTGTGATAGTCTGATAGCTTTAGCTTTTTATTTTTCTGTACAGTATATGGAGCTGATTAAGGGCTTGATTTTGCGGGATAGATTTGACATTTTCATTGGTACCATATTGGAGTTCATTTGACACCTTGATCTTTTTTTATCAACAGTTTTGGGAGGTGGGATAAACAAAATACAGCAATCCTGGTAGTTTCTTTTATTTTTTACAGTGGTCACTATGCATTGGGAGATGGTGGAAAAGTGATGAATCTAAGATGTTTATGTGGTAAATTCTGGTGGTTTGGGTGCGATGGAGAAGAAAAGGAAAAGTGAACAATTCCAATCAGAGATGATTTGCTTCTCTGTTGGATGAAGACCTCAACTGGTATCTGACCATGTAATGATGACCTAAAGTATTATCTGATCACTATTAGGTCTCTATATGATGGTATTAAAGATTATATTGGTGACTGTGAGTGCACATTTGTCCCTGTCTCAATGATTGGGAGAGCCTATGCAACACTTTTCCTTTCTTGCTTGGTGGGGGGTATGACCAACGCAAAACTCAGAGTCGGATATTGTATGAGGGTTGGTGGGTGTTTTGTGCCAGAGATGTTTCTTAGTACCAGTCCAGTGTAGTGTTGAAAAACCTGGTGCATGTTTAGACTGTGTAGTCTAAGAACTGTAGGTATGAAAACTGTTCAACAGTAAAGGTATGTTCAAACGGCGTAATTTCAGTGCGCATTTCGCCGCGTATTTGCACTCTAATACGGGTGAGATGAACTCCGAAATTACGGTAATCCATAGTTCTCATAGAGAACTATGAATTATGCCTCCTCTCCCCGCTCATACAATATGATTGTATTGTACATGCAGGGAGATAAGTGACATGTCAATTATTCGTGGTGAATAAGCGCAGCAATTAATGAATGTCAGTGGGACCGGCGGGTTGCCAGCCCTCTCGCGCCGCGGGAGTACGCGCGTATTAGCGTGAGCTCCCGAAACACATGATGTACACATGATGCGCCACAGTACATCGTGTGAACATACCCTAACACTATTTTTGTTGCCAATAGCAACCTATCAGAGCTCATTTTTAATTTAATAAAAACTGGGAAAATAAAAACCGAACTCTGATTGGTTGCTATGGGCAACAATAACAGTTTTCAGACATAACGCCCTAAGTTTGTACTTTCTATTAGTTGACTTAATTTACACCTACCATTGCGCCACAGTATGTATGTATCTAGAAAAATAACAAGGGAGGCTTGGATACAACCATCTCTTTTATTATGATGGGATAGTTTCAATCTCTTCCCTTTATGCCGTAGTATTCCTAAAGAGCAATTCTTGCCCTTGCAATGGAATTGTTCCACTATGGAAGAGTTTAACATTAAATCGCATGATTTAAAATCTAGATTTATGGCTAGAGCTTACCCCCAAAAAGTTTTGCATGCTGCATATAATTTTGCTAAGGAACAGGAGAGATTGTATTTATTGGTACCAAAAAAAAAAAGATTCAGATAAGCAAATAGCAATAATTATTGGCACTTCAATTCAGCATCAGAGGAAATTTGTTAAATTATTTAAAATTTCCGATCTATCTTAAAGAAAGATCTTACTATTACAGAATATATGGAGGATGTTCTGTCCATAACATACAGAAGGGAAGTAAATCTTGGCAACCATTTGGTACACAACCATTATACTCCACCAAAAAGTAACCATATTAAGGGGATCTGTCGTGGTAATTGCAAAACATGCAATTATATTAAGGTGTCAAAGGGTTTCCTTCACAGTAAAACAGGTTGTTACCATGCTTCTAGGGATTTTGCAAATTGTAAGACCAGTGGCTTGATTTATATAGCCCCAATGCAAATGTCCCATTTTGTACGTTGGTGAGACAAAGCATCAATTTTCCAACAATTTGTTGAACATATGGGAGACATTCAGAATCTACATGAGACCCCAATTGCTCTCTATATGAGGAACTTCCACACAGATCCTTTTTATGTACATTTCTCTATGGTTGAAGTGCTACATCATAACATTAGGCATGGAGACATAGGTAAATGTCCTACAGAATGTAGCAAGGGTGACTTTTTTTTTAAATTGTGTGAGCCCTTGTGGCTTGTATGAAAATATATCCTTTGCTTCTTCTGCTTGATTATACTTGCAATCCCTGATACAATGATTACATAATTATGTTTATTATGTAATTTTACTATCTTCTTACCATTAGACTATAGGTTTCCTATTTTTTTAACATATTTGTGGGCCCCTTTTCGATTAGGGCCCTTGACAGGAGTTCTGCTCGTACTGAGTAAAATTTGAGTTCGAATTCGACTACAACTTCGAGGCGAACTTCTTAAAATTCAAGGTTCTACTTGAACTCGTACTTTTTAGTGTTCGCTCATGGACTAGTAGTGAGTAGACAGAGATATAATAACTCCAGATGATACACTACTTCCCAAATGTAATAATGATAGATCAGCAACAAAATCAACAGCTCCAATTGGCATAACTCAGTCCATAATTCATTCTATGATAAATCAGAAACAATTACAACAGATCCAATTTACATAACTCGAACTTTTTAGGGTTCAATCATCTCTAGTTGTGAGGGTTTACTAGAGATCGGTTGGTTGCCAGGGAAAGGTTGGAGAACAGGGCCTTTTCCGGGTGATTGCCCTTTTTAGGTAGGGACAATATGTTTAGGGATAGGGTATTTGTAGGGTTAGTTTGTTATTCTATTTATAATAAAAGTTATATTTTATTTACTCTGTGATTAAAACATGTAAAACTGCACCCCTTTTAAACAAGGCCTTGCTCCTTTTATGGTACAAGGTGAGGAAGTGTCTAAAAACTCAAACAAATAGCAAGTGCAGTGTAAGCATGTACACCAGTATTTTGGCACCGAATTAATTCTTCAGCCAGGTTCAATTTTGTCTGCTCTATAAGGATTTCAAAATAATTCTTGACACAAAATATTCGAGTATTATGATTTGCACTCCCCCTTAGCATCACTATCACTATGAGTTAAGAATCTCAAGTCTTTATTTTTCAAACCACTATAAAACGAGAGAGAGAGAAAGAAAGAGACAATATTATACAAAAGGCTATTTTTTGCTGTGAGTATTTCTATTGTATTGATTGTTGATAGATTGGTAGCACAGCAGCACTGGTGACGTCAATCTTACTTATGCAAAAGACAACATGGTTACATCTCTGGTACCTCTCCAAGGAAACAAAGCTTTGCTCTTTGAAAGCAAATGTCTTTTTCGGGTTTTTTCTTATGGAAATATTGGATACGACTAATACAACAACATACAGTTGCTCTTTTCTTTTTCTCTGACTAACCTGATAAATGTCATGGAAACTGCAGGGGGAAAACAGCACCGTTTTTTGATTATTTTGAGCTCAGACTGAATGTTCCCTTCCTTCTATTTGCTTCCTGCATTGAAAAATTTTATAGTTTAAAGTTTTTGAGCATATGAAGAAAGAGTAAGATGTTCAGACAGATACATATTCCATAATGACAGTAGAAGCAATTTGATTGCAAATTTTATGTAATATTTTTAATCCTTTCTGAAAATTTTACTATACTTATATCAAGTTTACCAGGAAACTTAAAGAAAAAATGAAAAAAATCAATTTTAAACCCAATAAGGGTTGTACTGCATTATGACCATCTTAATAAGGCTATAGGACTATATGCCATACGTTTGAAACATTTCACTTTTATCACGCATACTAATGTGTCATAAAAAGCAGTCACCCTTTAGAGATTTCTTGGGGCTGGTTTTTTTAGTCATCTCTTGCTTAAAAGGGGTTTTTCATTTGATTTACAAAACACAGGGTGTGGGTGGTGCTTTTGCTGTAGCATATGTGTTCCGTAACTAGCGAGAAATTATAAAAAAAGTGCAGGGGGATTTATTTGTAAGTAAAGAAAGCTTCACAGGCACAGAGGAGTGGAAAAAAGTCTTAACAGTAAAACAACAGTCAATCTTGTTAGAGATAATTAAGTTTTCTCTGTCCCATCCATGAGGTGACCTCTGCCTGCTCTCTGCTCAAAATTTTAGCAAGTATGGGTTTTTAGGAGGACCATGGAAAACTGTGTGCAAAAGAGCACATAAAAACACTTGTCTCTTGAGTAAAGTAAACTCTATTTACCAAAATAGTTAGAAAAAATCTTCATTTTACTGTCACTGCATGTTGAAACTTATCTAAACCCCTTTAAGACACAACAAAATAGTCTGACCTGATGTTTTTTTTGTTTATTTAGGAGGGCGTTTCTCAAAAAACGATTCGGTCATTCGCCCAATTTCCCCCAAAAAAAAAAAGGGCGAATTACTCGGGGCGAATCGCGTTTTTTAAAAAACAGCTTTTTCCAGGGTGCACAGAGCCTGCAGGGTTGGGAAAAGTTTCCCGCTTAAAAGCGGGGAGCTTGGTTTGGTTTTCATACAATGTTGTTTTTGAGCCGCAGATCGCCGCCGCTCTTAGAATCGCTTCACAAAAATTCCCTGGGGACTTAAGAGGGCAAAAACGACCAAAAATTCGGGGGGAG
>JAODAL010070363.1:0-15953 GCA_025379985.1 Phyllomedusa bahiana | reverse complement strand
GCCCTGGGTTCTCCCAGGGCGGGTTGCACTTGCCCCTGGGGGGGTATGGGGGTAGGCCGCCGGGTTGCTAGGAGGGATGGCACAGGGGAGAGCGTCCCTGAGGGAGCTTTGCAGGAGAGCTGGAAGGGGCCCCACAGGAGGAGGAAGGTGTACCTTGCAGGTGTGTGATGTCCTGGTGTGGTGGGGCTGCATCCAGCTCCCTCCAGGCTGCTGCCGCTGGAGACCGGTCAGCCGAGACTTAAGCAGGGCTCCGGGTGGCGCACGGCCTCTGTTCCAGGACCGCCGCTCCACTCGACACGGGACCCGCAGTGTCGGAGACGGAGGAGAGGAGCGCAGGCGTCTGGGCGGCCACGGTCATTGCCGGCTGGACCGCGATGGAGGAGGGAGAAGATCCGCCAGGCTTGTGAGGTAAGGTGGGCCCGACAGGCCGCGGTGCTCCACACGGGCTTTCCGGCCCGATCCGCTGGATGTCCTCCGCGCCGGTCTTGCTGGCAGCAGCAGGGCCCTCTCGTACGGCAGCAGCAGTCTCTGTTCCTCCTCTTCGGCGCCCCGAACGGGTAGACGGCAGGTCTCGCGGGGATCTGAGGAAGACGCCGTGGCGCCATGTTCTGTGGTCGGGCGGCCATCTTACGTAGCAAGGGAGGTAGCTTCCTCCTCGGCCATTAGCACACTATAGCGGCCGAAATATTGGTTAATATCCCCCTGAGAGGAAGCAGGGTCGGCTGAGGGAGCTTTCTTGCTCTTTTTTGAAGATTTCCCCATGGAGGAGAGCCGATGGGTCCGGATTAGGCAGAAGGCTACAGAGGAGCTCACAGGTTTGCTTCCTCATGCTGCCATGTCAGGACACGCACCCCTCGATGAGGTTTTTGACGAGGATTTCACCCATACAAATTAATAGCCGCGCCGAAAACGCGCTTCAAGAATTTGACATGACAGCATGAAAAAACCTCATCGTGTGTGAACTACAACGAGGTTTTACACATGAATCAATGAAATGAACTGGGGGCGTTTTGGACGAGGTTTTGGGCGAGGAAACGCTCCGAAAAAAAAACGCATCCAAAACCACGTCAAAATAAGCCGTGTGAGCATGGCCTTAGGCTATGTTCACACAGCTTAAAATGGTACGTATTAAGGCCCGTATTTCGCGCCGTTCTGCGCAAATTACTGCTGGAATCCATCCCAGTAATTACGGTAATCCACAGTTCTCATAGAGAGCTATGGATTATGTCTCCTCTCCCCGATCGTACAATACGCCGAGCGGGGAGAGAAGTGACATGTCAGTTATTCTCGGCGTATACGCGCCACTAGTAATGCATGTCTATGGGGCCGGCGGGCAATTATGCCGTGTGAACATAGCCTAAGACTGTCTTTGTTGCCCACAGCAACCAACCAGTGTCCATAGTAACCAATCAGGGCCCATAGTAACCAGAGCCCATAGCAACCAATCAGAACCCATTGCAACAAATCAGTGCTTAGTTTTCATTTTTCAAGAGCACTATATAAAATGAAAGCGGAGCTGTGATTGGTTGCTATAAGCTCTGATTGGTTGCTATGGGCTCTGATTGGTTGCCATGAGCTCTGATTGGTTGCTATGGGCAACAAAGACAGTCTTAGGCTATGTTCACACGGCTTAATTGCGGGGCGTATTTCGCCCCGCAATTATGCCGTGTGTATGGGAGCGGGGCGGGGGAGGGGGCAGCTCGCCGGACCCATAGACATTCATTATTCACGGCTCGTGATTAAGTAGCATGTCACTTCTCTCCCCGCGCAGCGTACTGTGCGAGCGGGGTGAGGAGATGTAATCCATAGTTCTCTATGAGAACTGTGGATTACCGTAATGACTGGGACGTATCTCGCCCCGTATTTAGCGCAGTGCGGCGCAAATTACGGGCTGAAATAGCCCCAGAAAAAGCCGGGGAAACAGGGCCCTTTTAACCCGCAAGACCTTTTTTCATCATGGGCCCATAAAAATTCCCAAAACACGGAGCCTTTTTTCCCTTCATAGATAACCCCCATCAACGCCCCCCACAGCAAAAACCAAATGTTTTTCCATGCGTTGGATTTTTTAAAAACTAAACTTTAAGGCTCCGAAATACCTTGAAAAACATCCGCCGGCCTGGTCAGACTTCCCATGACACACATTACATTATTACCGACCCCGGCTGCCACGTCTCTCACACCTGCCCCTCCCCGTAAGGATTCCTCAAATGTATTTCGCGCCTCCGTCTACATCTGACAAGGACACAAGTTCCATCTCCCTCCACGTCTGGAGACAAAACTTGTGTTAGCATAATCCCACATAATGTCTGCTGGCCTGGAAATCTAATAGAAAGGGGGAATGTTATAATGTACACACTTAATGGTGCGAGGCCAGACGTATCACTAAAGAGTGAGAAGGACAGCAAGCAATGATCAGCAAGGACCCACCGGACAAATCTCTTGTACATAGGGGACAGTATTATAGTAGTTATATTCTTGTACATAGAGGACAGTATTATAGTAGTTATATTCTTGTACATAGGGTCAGTATTATAGTAGTTATATTCTTGTACATAGGGGGCAGTATTATAGTAGTTATATTCTTGTACATAGGGGCAGTATTATAGTAGTTATATTCTTGTACATAGGGGCAGTATTATAGTAGTTATATTCTTGTACATAGGGAGCAGTATTATAGTAGTTATATTCTTGTACATAGGGGGCAGTATTATAGTAGTTATATTCTTGTACATAGGGGGCAGTATTATAGTAGTTATATTCTTGTACATAGGGGACAGTATTATAGTAGTTATATTCTTGTACATAGGGGCAGTATTATAGTAGTTATATTCTTGTACATAGGAGCAGTATTATAGTAGTTATATTCTTGTACATAGGGGCAGTATTATAGTAGTTATATTCTTGTACATAGGAGGCAGTATTATAGTAGTTATATTTTTGTACATAGGAGCAGTATTATAGTAGTTATATTCTTGTACATAGGAGGCAGTATTATAGTAGTTATATTCTTGTACATAGGGGCAGTATTATAGTAGTTTTATTCTTGTACAAAGGGATCAGTATTATAGTAGTTATTTTGTTGTACATAGGGAGCAGTATTATAGCAGTTATATTCTTGTACATAGAGGCAGTATTATAGTAGTTATATTTCTGTACATAGAGGCAGTATTATAGTAGTTATATTCTTGTATATAGGGGCAGTATTCTAGTAGTTATATTCTTGTACGTAGGAGCAGTATTATAGTAGTTATATCCTTGTCGTGGACAATTAATAGGTTGATATCCTGTTCATAGGGGGCAGTATATAGTAGTTAGATTCTTGTACATAGGGGGCAGTATTCTAGTAGTTATATTCTTGTACATAGGAGCAGTATTATAGTAGTTATATTCTTGTACATAGGAATAAGTATAATAGTAGTTATATTCTTGTACATAGAGGGCAGTATTACAGTAGTTATATTCTTGTACATAGGGGGCAGTATTATAGTAGTTATATTCTTGTACATAGGGGGCAGTATTATAGTAGTTATATTCTTGTACATAGGGGCTAGTACTGAATTTGCAGAAACATTAGAAGATACAGCTCACTGACTCTTCACATGCTGTGTATGCCAAGCAGATATCTGGGGTGCTTGGATCCGGTTCTTAGGCAGGAGGGCATAGGTAAACAGTACAAAGAAAAATTATTTTTGTGATCCAGCACAACCGAAGGTGTTAAAAAAAAATTTCACATAAAAGTTACAAATTTTATTTCATACTTGTTAAAAAAGAATAGAACACATGCGGGTTGTGCATGCCCCTTGCATCAGACTCAAAAAAGTGACGCGTTTCGGACAGAAAATGCCCTAAGGGCTTGTTTACATGGAGTTTGTACTCTGTGTTACAAGCGCTTTTAAGATCTGTCTTGGGGTCCGCACTGTAGTTCCCCAAGACGGATCTAAACAATTAGGAGTGAGATTCTCACTGCTGTCTATGACGAACACGGAGCGGCATTCACATAAGGGATCGCCGCTGCGTGTTTCAAAAGCGCAGCTCGGCTCCGTCTTGAAAAGAATTGACATGTAATTCGTCATAGACAGCAGTGATAATCTCACTGCTAATTGGTAGATTCGTCTTGGGGACCGACAGAGCGGACCCCAAGACAGATCCTAAAAGCACCTGTAACACGGAGTGTAAACTCCGTGTAAACAAGTCCTTAGGGCATTTTCCATCCGAAACGCGTCGCTTTTTTAAGCCTGATGCAAGGGGCATGCACAACCCGCATGTGTTCTATTCTTTTTTAACAAGTATGAAATAAAATTTGTTACTTTTATGTGAATTTTTTTTTTTTTTAACACCTTCGGTTGTGCTGGATCACAAAACAATTTTTCTTTGTTAGTACTAAATTGCCTTTATTAGTAAATTTTTGCTTAAAGGGGTGTTATCGTTTCATTAAATGGTCTTCAGAATAAGGGGACAGTGAAAACAAGCAACTTTGCAATTGGATGTCATTAGCAAAGCTGTCTTGTTCTCACAGTGTCCCTTATCTTGTGTTTTTATTTACACTGATATCCAGTGTGGGTCTAATCCCTCCTCCTTGCAATTCACTAGCTGAGAGCTCATTTACATTCTGTACAGCTCCTGGGTCGATTCACGGAGCTGTGTCTCTGACTCAGAGTTAGGGGCCGTAGCATTTTTCTGTCTCCACACTAGCAAAACAGACTGCAGCAGATTGTACAATGAAAAACATGACAATTTTGACCCTGTGCCTAACTCTCCTGCATACAAGCAGATCTGTGCCGTTCTTAGAAAGCTGTAATACATCTCCAGCTGTGAGAGATCAGTGCTCCGATTAGATTGAATGCAGCCTGTGGTATGTATACAGCTCTTATAAAATAAGACTGATAGGGAGAGACACAGTGATATGTGGACTCAGAGGGGAGGGGGGGGGAGTCTCAGGCCACAGTGAGGGGGGATGATGTCATCCAGCTGGGAGGGGAAGAAACGCCCCTGCATTCACAGAGCTGGGAAGCTAAGAGCAGTGTGAATCAGCCGAAGTAAGGAAGCCATACATCCCCTTTAAATAAAGTGACTCCAGACAACCCCAAATATTTGTACCACCAGATTTACAGGAATTAGTTCTTACCCAGCATGCTCCCAGCTATGAGAATGTCAAACAGTGTATCGGCATAGCGGCGATAGTCCAATCGCGATCCTGTTGTGTCTAGAAATTTAGCTACTGCTTCCAACTCGTTTCCTGCTTCATTAAGTCCCTGGATGATGGTGTCCCGAAAAACTGTAGGTTCAAATTTCTCTTTTTCATCTGTAAAAGAAAATATTTGTGGAGATATATATATATATACGGGATGTCTATCACACACAGTGATGTACGAGGCAATACTATAACTGTTAATACTCTTAGTGGACCCGCGCCGGAAAACGCAAAACATTTCCTTTTTAAGCTATTGGAATGTCTTATGTAGAAAGTATATTTATTATTGTATCGGAGCTATTTTAACTTATAATTTGTTACAATATGTTACTATTTCTTTATATTCTTAGGCCATGTTCACACGGCTTAAAATGGGCCGTATTTCGGTCTGTAATTACGCGCCGGAGTGCGCAAATTACGGGCTGAAAACGGCCCAGTCATTAGGGTAATCCATAGTTCTCTATGAGAACTGTGGATTACGAATACGCCGAGGGGGGAGATAATTGACATGTAATTTTCTAGCGGCGTATACGTGCCACTAGAAATGATTTTCTAGTTCGCTCCCCCGCCCCCGGCCACACGGCGTAACTGCGGGGCGTAATTACGTCCCGCAGTTAACCCGTGTGAACATAGCCTTAGCTGCAACTTATAACTTGCATTTGTACCAACTTCATTGTGATTGGTCACTTTGTAATTCCCTCTACGGGAGCACGTCTCTCTTTCCTATGTATTTTCTCATAGAGAAGTAGCTCCTTTTTCTATTGGTCTATTCGTAACCCCCGCTCCTTGAAGCACCTATCACTACTCTTTGTACCTACTCAGACGCTATTGGTCCATTTAGAATTACCGCTTCACTTTAACACCAATCACACAGGTCTGGTAATACTTGCATCTCATTGGCCTGTTTATTTTTACCTCCGTTCGGTCTAACCAATCATGTTCCAGTACCGTTATACAAAGCTTTTTTGGTGCCCTAAAGTTTAAGAATGATAGTACCTCTACAGTTCAAATTTTCTAGTTCACCGATTGGTTCATTCATATTACCCGCTTTTCCTCTGATCGGTCAGTTCATTTAAGCCTGTTTCTGCACATTTTCCAAGGGATTTATCGACATCCCTTGGTACTAATCTTTATTTCCATGACTTATTTACATCACGGACTTATAATTTTGAGGTTACCAGCCCTTTCATTGATATTATCTTATCGTAACTCAAGTTTTATTTTTGCAAAGTGCTATATTCAGAGTTTCTTGCACGATCTTCCTCGCGTCTTCATTCTCTGATTGACGGCTCACCTTCTAACCCTTCCGGCTCTTCTTCAGCTGTCTTTCAACACCTTTGATTGACACTTCACCTTCCAATCTTCTTTCATCCTCCTTGACTCATCACCGATCACCCGTATCCACACGTCATTTGAGTGACACACATTAGATCCAATTACAGCTTATATTACTGTTGTATATACTATGTCAAACTACCTTGTAATGTATACTTCGGATGAAGCACGGGTACACGGGCGAAACGCGTAAAGTTTTTAATCTGTCATGTTTTTAATTCTGTAAAGGTAACCCCTTTGCATTTTTAAGAATAAAGTGACTTTTAAAAGATGCCTTTAGCTCGGGCTTTTTTATACTACACGTGCACCGGGTCCTCCTTTTTTTCTTTTACATTGGCGTCTATCCACCACTGGGTCCCCGAGTGGAGTATCAGCGACCAGCGGCTGCCGTATTAAGGGCTACGGAATATAAATAGCCCCGCAAACGCATATGAGTGTTGTGCCTCTAAACTAAGAGCGCAACCTCCAAAGGTGAGAGAAACCATTTTCTCTATAACATTATATTCTTTAACATTATTACACTATTGTGCGCCCCCTCCTTTTTTCTTTTTCATATATATATATATATATATATATATATATATATATATATATATATATAAAATATATTATATACACACATATACACACACACACACACACATATATATACATAGAAAACTTATATATATATATTATATATATATATATTTTTTTTTTTATTATTATACACCCCATCCACCTCCCGAATTGTCTTTTAATTCAAATAGTCTTCACTGGGCGCATTACAAACAGATACATCAACAGAGACAAGATGTTCAGGATATAGCAGCACAATTTTTTTTTAATTAGCTTTGTGACATCAATTTAAAACCAATAAAATACCATCTAAATGCTAATAACATTATGTAATTAAGACCGAAAACAATTTCAAATATAAAATCTGACAAAAGCGGAAAAGAAGAAAGTGATTAAAAAAAAATCCATCTTAAGAGCACAGCAGGAGCTGGATCGCTCATGGGTATGATGGAAAGATGAAAGTGACCAGCAAAAGAAAGACAAAATTATTTCTATTTGCCAAATGCAGAATAATGAGAGGGAGAAATTTTTTAAGGCATTTTTATTACTTTCTGCAAAGTCAGAAGTTTCCTCCATTTCATTAGTATTTGGTGGCTTTGCCCTTACACTGTAGGACTTGGGTGAAACGTTCTGGATCCTTCCACAAGCTTCTCACAATAGTTGGTGGGATTTTTGGCCCCTTCCTCCTGACAGAACTGGTGTCACTGAGCCATGTTTGGAGGTCGCCTTGCTCGCTCTGGCCTTTTTAGCTTTGGCCATACATTTCCAATAGGATTGAGATCAGGGCTTTGTGGCGGCCGCTCCAAAACATAGACCTGGTTCTCCTTAAGCCATTTTGTAACCAGGTTGGCAGTAGCTTCGGGTCATTATTCCATTTGGAAGACCCATTTCTACCCAAGCTTTGACTTCCTCGCTGATGTCTTGAGATGTTGCTTCAGTATTGCACATAATCTTCTTTCCTCATGATGTCATCTATTTTGTGAAGTGCACCGGTCCCTCCTGCAGCAAAACAACACCACAACGTGATGCTGCCACCTCCGTGTTTCACCGTTGGAATGGTGATCTTAGGCTTCCAAGCTTCTCCTTTTTTCCTCTAAACATAACGATGGTCATTATGGCCAAACAGTTCAATGTCAGTTTCGTCAGACCACAGGACATGTCTCCAGAAATGTAGATCTTTGTTCCTGTGCATTTGCAAACATTAATCTGGCTTTTCTATGTTTCTTTTGGAGTAATGGCTTCTTCCTGGCAGAGCGGCCTTTCAGCCCATGTTGATACAGTACTTGATTCACTGTGGATAATGACACAATCTTACCAGCTTCCACCAGCAACTTCACAAGTTCTTTTGCTTTTGTTCTTGGGTTGATATGCACATGTCGGATCAAAGCACGTCCATCTCTGGGACACATAACCCGTCTTCTTCCTGAGCGGTATGATGGCTGAACATTCCCATCTTGTTTATACTTGAGTATAATTGTTTGTACAGATGAACGAGGCACCTTCAGGTATCTGGAAATTGCACCCAAGGATTATCCAGACTTGTTCATCCACAATTCTCTTCCTGATATCTTGGCTGATTTCTTTAGACTTTCCCATGATGTTACACACAGAAGCAGTGTGTTTCTGGTGTGAATTAGAATACATCCACAGTTGTGTCTAATTAACTCAGATGTTGCAAATAAACCTATCAGAAGCTTCCAAAGACCAGATCTCATCATATGGGCGGTCCCAAATTGTTTAAAGGCAGAGTAATCCCAGTGTTTGGAAACTGCTGACTTTACAGAAAGTAATAAAAATGCCTTTAATTCTCTCTCTCATTATTCTGCATTTGTGAAATATAAATAATTTTGGTTCCTAATTGACCTAAAACAGGGAAGGTTTATTTTGATTTCATGTCAGATAGTGAGAAAAATCTGCAGATGGGGATTTCTATAGTGTTAGTGTATGGAAACTTCTGGTTTCAACTGTATATACGCACACGCATATACATACATAGTAGATAACCTGCTTTATCTTTGCAATGAGAAAATGAGAATAGAAATGTATTTGGTAGGAATATTTATTTACCTTAGGCTACATGTTTAAAGCTAGTGAATGAGATGGAGATACCCCTTCTAATATGTTTAATGAAGACCAAGATCCACAACTCAAACTGTACAACTCAAACTGTATTACTTAAACTGAATGTTCCCATATATTTTTTACAGCAGAATTGATGATTTGGGATAAATTTCTACCATACTTTTAATGTTCTGTTTCTTTAGGCAGCGCTCTTTGTTTTGCTTAGTTTTAAAGATACAGCAGGTTATCTATCCTGCTTGTTTACAGATGATTTCCCATCTGACCAACCACCTTTGTGCACTAACCACCTAACCTAACGCTGCTGATAAGACATAGCTGCTAAAGGGCAGAGGTGATTGGTAATCTAGGAGACTTTCTGTAAACAAGAAGGAGAGATAACCTGTTTCATCTTTAAAATGAATTAAAATCAGAATATAAATTTGGTATTAAGTAAATTTCTACTGCTTTTTATGGACCATTTTTAATACATAGCACTGCTCCAGGTTGGTCAGATTATGGAATATACTAAAGAAACGGAATCTACTCCAAATTATTTACATTGCTTGATTCTTAGGAAAAATAAATAAAATTGTTACTGAAAATTTTGGAATTTAAAATTTTTGATTTAAATTAGGTGTATGGGTCCAAACAGTGTTTGTAGAATGGGAAACTTACCCCTCTTTCTGGTTTTAAACCTCTGGCCCGTTAGCACTGGCTTCTGATGCTTATTCATAAAATTTCTGTAAAGTCAAAAATTGAAATAAAATGTTTTACATTTTCATATAAATATAACAAACATCTGAATTAAATCTTTAGGTACGTATATGAATAAATAATTCTTATCTGAAAATCACCCAGCGGTCTCACCTGCCACCTGTGGTCTCAGCAGGGATCTCCCACATGCCCCTTAATCATTAGGCTTAAAGGGGTTGTCTCACCATGTGGTTTCACTGAGCCACAAGAAATTTTAGATTCACGCTTTTCTCTTCCTGATCATGCTATGGGTGGACCTACAGCAGTGATTAGCATATCCCCTCCACATTCACAGCTCTTCTAATTGCACTAACATAAGAGCAGGGGATCTTATCTATAGAGCAGAAATCTTCAGAGTTAACAAGTAATGAATCTCCTTTGTTTGTTAGAGATAACACACTGTTTTCCAGCTACCGTTGTCCTGTGTGCCGACGTCACTCCCTGCTCTCAGATAAGAAAAAGAGCAAAGAGAGAAGGGAGAGCAGAACGGTAACTAGAGTAACCTGTGTGCACTCAGAGCAAATAAAATCTCTCATCTCCACAAAGCAAAATAAACACAGCAATGTATTTGGGGGAAAAAAGTCTCCATTACTGTTCCCTACATGTTAAAAGCTTATCTTTGTAGTAAGACAACCCCTTTAAGTTGCCAAAACCCTTTTTTTTATATTTTAGAGAATTTTGAGGAAGGCCCGTCCAATACCTTTTCACCCCTTCCCCCCTTCCCGCTGCAAAGAACTTTTTCATTCTTCTATCTACATAGATGGCTTGATTCTTGCAGGACAAGATGTACTTTTTAAATGGTGCCGTTATATAATGTACTGGGAAAATGCACAAACAAAAAAAATATATATATCGTTGTGGGATGGAACCTGAACTAAAAAAAAAACGTAATTGTGCCATTTTTGGCTAGATTTTTCTAGAGTTCACTAGCAGATTATCTACATTCTACAGGTCGATACAATTTCGACAATACTAAATTGTTAGAGCTTATGTTTAAGGACAAGCCTGTCTGGGTCACCATAGCACCTCTAGTGGCCTGCAACAGCCCATTAAGGGGTGTGGACTGTGGAAACCCCACCCCCAAAATGGGCAGTAGCACCTGAATATGCGTCGATCTGGCCCTTACATCCTACAAGGTTGTGCAAGTCTGTTTTAATACTTTTAAAAAAACAAATAAAATAAAAAAAACTTTTGCTTTTTTAAATCTGCAATACAGCAAAATTTTCTACGAGTAAAGCTTTTTTTTTTTTTTTGCCATTTACAGACCTGAGTGAGGGCTCTTTTTTTACAGGTTGAACTATAGTTTTAATTGATACCATTTTGGGAAACACAAATTTTAATCACCTTTTATACCAATTTTTAGGAGATACAAAGTGACCAAAAATATTTAATTTTGGCGTCGGGTATTTTTTTTTTCCTTGATTGTGTCACCATACGGGATAAAATGATGGGGGTTTTATTTTTTACATTTTTTCAGATTAAAGATATATAGAATTTTTAACCCATACAAACAGTACAACATGAGAAAACAAAGCCATAGGATTTAGGGGAACAAACAGGATTCATGGTATAAAATTCCAATATCAATTGATCACAAAAAGCAAATCACTTCTGTGGATTCAACTTTTTGGACACGGAAACCTCTAGTATGTTTAACTTTTTTTTTTTTTTCTTGTTGAAGAGGGTTTTTCGCTATAATGATTGGCTTTTAACATGAAGGGAAATGTACCTGAAGACTTTTTCTAAATACTTTGCTTTGTTGATTTTGCTTTGGTCAGGACATACAGAGCACACAAGTTTCTGGTAAGGACCATCTCTCTCCACCTTTCTCTTCTCTCTCTCATCTTTCATTGCTCTAAGTTGCCACCAGTCCATCTATGGTAAATCACCTCCTGTAGAGTCTTATCTCTAGTAACCGACTTTGAAAGCTTCTCATTTAGATAAGTAAACACCCTTTTTGAGTTCTGCAGCCTGAGTACACTTAATAAATCTCTTGCACTCATTGTCAGTGAAACAGGAATAGCTAGGAACAGTAGAGCTGTGTCAATCACTGCCACATAGATGTGTCAATCACTGCTATAGACCCACCCACAGCTGAATCAGAAGGTGCAATTCTAAAGCTGCCTGTGGCTCTGAAACTGCATGGTGAGAAAATCCCTTTAAATGGCAAAAGATGGGGAGGGGGGGGGGTAATTACTCATACTTTATGCCCCCATTTGGTCAAGTACCCTCGGGGGACTAAATCACTCGAGCACTATTCTGTATTACTGTGACTGTTGTGGAACAGCGTTCTAGTGTGGCTATTCCATTACACCAGGTTTTGTTGTTTGGGGGGTTAGTCAGGGGCCGCATCCCCATTTTCTAATCACTTAGATGCAGTGGTCGTGTTTACTGCAGAATCTACATGGTTAAATGGCCAGGATCTGAGTTATTGCTAATCCTGGATGATAGCTGCAGGTCCTGGCTGTAACTAACGTCCAATATCTGCCGAGTATTGAGCAGGAAAAGTCCATACAGTCCTGTGTACTGTAAATATACAGCAAATGTAAGCAAGGGGTTAAATACTTGACAGAACCGAGGAGGTCTACACAGAGTGTCTCCTTCTCCGGAGGACCCATCATGTCCTTATACAATCAGCCTATCGATTTTAATTAGAGCAGTGTAATGCCTCACTTTCCCAGTAGTGGCGCTGCAGGGTATGTAATCAATATAAATATTGTCCCTTGTAAGGGATCTACACAAAGAAATTCTTCCTTTCCTAGCCATAGAAGAGGAGTATGTCAGTGCAGTACCTAACAGAGGGCAAAGCTCCTCCCACAACATAAAACCTGTGCTGATCTTAAGGCACGATGGGAGTAAAATTCAAGACTGAAACAAAAAGGGATTTATGAAAAACTAAATTTTATAAAATTTTTTTTAATGCGCTTGGGATGTTCTCAAAAGAATTTTTCTTTTTATTCAACTTTAAAGGAATGGCCCTAAAATACAGAGGAAAAACGAACCCAAGCAGACAAGGGGGCCCCCTAGGTCCAAATGAAAAAGTTCTCAAGATTGGATAAATATGGCTGCTGTCTTCCACCAATAGTGCCAGAACAGTCCATGGGTTGTATTTGTTATTGTAGATTAGTTCCATAGAAGTGCATGTGGCTAAGTTGCAATACCACCCACAACCTGTAGACAGGTGTGGGGGTTTTTTGGGGAAGTACCCAGTTTTTTATACTCCTGGGCAATCCCTTCAAGTAATTTTAACACAAATTCCTAAGTGAAGTACCAGAAGTGGTGGATGAGGCTGAGAGGGTTTATCTGCCCCACTTCAAACCTTTCTTTTTTGAAGGTTCAGCACCTTCTTCTTTCTTAAAGAAGCAAAGCGGGGTCTGGTAGTAATCTCCGCCCTATCTATAAGGGCAGAAAACCGACAAATTCCGCCTGGCTGATATACCCAAGGGTGGGCACCTCTGGTGTGGGGTCAAGGGAACCTCAAAAGAAAACAGCACCCTCCTAACTTCACAAGATTGCTCATAGAAATTAGATCAGTTATCCCAGAGGGATTTGTGCTATAATCAATCATATGACCACCCACTCTAGCTTTGGAGGTGACAAGAGTAGAAGACAACCTCACTCAAAATTTAAGGGCTGTTCCCACCATAGACTTTGAGGGCCCTTTGATAGGTTGTTTTAAAAGTTCATTGTTCCAGGCCAGAGTTGGACCCACACCTATCTAGGGAATTCGGCTCCGAAATTTTTGGGCTCAAATGGGAGGCAAATTTGGGGAAAAGTCTGGCCAGTAAATTTAAAAAGGAAACCCTGAAACTTAAAAGTCCGCCCCCGGGACAAGTGGACAAAACTAACAAGCTTGGTTTGCTTGCTCCTTAAAAAAAATGGTTAATGCTGGTAGTTCATACTTTCCCAATTCTTCCAGAAGTCCCCTACATACTGGGTCGCAAAAAGGGGCACCACACGGGCCAGCTGTCCTCCAATTTTCCCATACATGAATTGAATTCGGCCACTGGTCTCTATTCTGAGCCAACACTTTTGGACCCTGGTTCCCGAGATGGGTGCAAATCCCGCCTCTGAGGACTGCACCTATCAGACTTTGATGGCATATTCTATGGATATTCCATCAAAATCTATGGTGGGAGCACCCCAGCTACTGAAATGTAAGGTATTAAGGAAAAAGTTTTTCCTTTAAGAAGAAGTGAGACATGGGGCATGGTAGGGAAATCACCACCGCCCTCCCCCCCCCCCGGCGTGCTTCATTCACATCCTATTGTGCATTCACAGCACAGTCATTCACGTGGAGCCGGAGCATCTTAAGTAGTCAGTTTTATAATCCAAGGACAAGACTATGAGAGCAGTAATAAATATCACGGCGAGCGCGCTTCACGCTTTAATTCAGGAAGATTTCCGCTGCGACAGATAACACAATGTTCCACCCATTAACCTTGTGTGAGGGTTTTCTTTGGGTCTTGACGATAAGCAGTAAGGCCCCCACGGAGGAAAACGTATTGGAAGGTTCCAATGCCTTACCAGAGGCGAGGCCTGTAATGGTTAGGTTGTTCCTTGGGGGAGCAATGTTTGAGAGAATTTTAGGTATGTACAAATAGTGGTTGTGAAAAAAACCCCAATTTAATAGTTTGTACCTAGACATAGTGCCCAATAGTATGTAACCTTAGAAAAAAAAAAAGGAAGAGAAGATGCAACTACACATTACCTTCTATACTGATCAGCCCACCCACGAGGAACATAAGCCCGCCCACGAGGAACATAAGCATCCATGGATAGAAGAGTTTGGGATCCCAATATGCTAAACTTGGGCCAATTTCGTACTTCTATGCTTCAAGTAGCGCCCAGGGAATGAATGGATGCAAAGTTATTGGGAGTTCTTTCATATAACTTGAAACGCGTTGTTGTTACTTAATAAAGAAACTTTGGTTTCAACTACTGGCTACATGCTACTGAAAGCAAAAATGGGTGGGGAAAGTGCCAAAATTTGGGAGGTTACCCCGACATAGTTTGTAAGGGCCAAAAAAAAAAAAAGACGTTTCCATTTCCCTATTGTGACAGTGTTGATCCAGGGAAGGAAAAAAAAAAAAAAATGGGTAAAAAACCAATTTCCTCATTTGGGGAAAAAATTCCTTTCCCCCCCAAAACGGAAAATAATCCCCGGATCAAAAGGGCCCCCAATTCCCTTTACTTCCAACACTTTGGTCCTAGGTATTGGGACTACAGTAAGGTAATTGGGGTGCCGCTGGAGGAGTGTTGGGGGGGCAGTCAGCAGGGGAAGAGGTTCTGGAAGCTCTGGACTGATGTCATGGTGAATATTGTAGTGTGAAAACACCATGTCACAACCTTAGTAAGTGGGGGTAGAGGCACAACTATACAAAGGTGCCAGCTAAGAAAGTGCAAGCCAGTAAATCTGAAGAAGAAATCTGTAACTTTAAACCCCCCCTGAGGGCCAAGATAAAACAAAAGGTTACTTGGTTTTGGGGTATCCGACCCCGATGCTTTCCTAAATTTTTTAGTAGTCCAAAAAAAGGGTCCAAAGGTTTATGCAACCCGGTCCAAAATGTGGGATTTCGGAAGGGGGCAGAGTTAAGTTCTCCTGGATCACAGCTTTTAAAAGTTGGTAAGTAGGTGATAGTGCAACCTTGGGGACAGTGTATTTAAGGTCGTTGGGCACCGGAGAAACCAGAGGGTTTTTAAATTACGAGGCGGAGCAAAGGGATTGAGAAAACATACTAGACCCAAATCAGGGAAGCATTAGGGAAGGGTGCCCCCCCTTTCTGAACTAACAACCGTATGGGGGGCTGGGGTTTTGGGAGACCAGGACAAGTCTCCTCGTAAAAAAAAGTTGAATTCTTAGTTCACAGTTTTGATCAAAAAATTTTTAAGCCACCCCCGGCTTACACCGGGATCTCAAGGCGGGTGGTCTAAGCTTTTTTCCTTCAATAACCCCAAATTTAGACTTCTCATTGGGTCAACCCACCTCCAAAAAATCCAAGAGAAAAAAAAAAAAAAACACCCCCCTTGCAAGCACACTGCAGATATAAAACCT
>JAODAL010070362.1:0-15953 GCA_025379985.1 Phyllomedusa bahiana | reverse complement strand
TGGTAAAATTAAACGATATTTTTTGCCCCTTTAAATTCCCCCTGTGGTGAATATAGAATTGCTTTTTTTAGATTTAGTAAAAGTTTGGGGTAAAATGAACAATGCGGTGGGGCAAAAGTCAAAAAACCGAAAACTGTTATTTTTTGTTATAATACACGGTATTTTTTTGCACCTTTCAATTCCCCTGTGGTGAATATAAAAATTGCTTTTTTTGGTTTTTTGGGTAGATGCTGCGTCAAAAAAATTGCGGGTGCGCAAAAGCAAAAAAAACATTTAACCTGTGATTTTTTTCGTGCGAAAAAAGGGTTTTTTTTGGCAACAAAAAACCCTTGTGCTGACTACAAGTTTCGGATTGAAATTTAATGCAAGGGGGAAATATATAAACAGTCACGGGAAAAGGGGGTAAAATTGAAAATAAAACACCTACCCCTGAAATTTTTTATTTGAAAATTAAAATTTAAAGTTTTGAAAGCTAACAAAGAGACCTCCCTTTTAAACTAAAAATTGTAGGGTACCCAAAATTTAATTTTCAGGCTCCCCAAATTTATCCGGGAAAAATTTTTCCCAATACAAACTTTTTTAAAAATTTAAATATTCCACTAAAATTGTTTTACCTAAGTCTTGGTAAAACTTTTCCAGTGTTTTTTTAGATAAAGTTTTGTCTGGGGTTCCCCCGCGGCCCCCCCCCCCCCCCCCCCTCCCCCCCCATGAATTTACAACGGCAGATGCTACTTAAAATTCTCTAGCAAATTTCCCAAAAAATTTTTTCAAATCTCAAATTTCTAACTAAATTGGAAGGACCCACACTAATAGTAGAGGTTTCTCTGTGCAGAAATAACCCAAATTTCGCTGAGCTTTTTGGCCAAAAGGAAGAGCCCCCAGGTCCAAATCCCTATGAGACGCTGAGACACTGGGGCCCTGAAACGGGAAAACACTGGCCCCTATGTAAAAACGGGGTCAAGTGTTTTTTCCCACCCAAACGAAACCCAAATACACATCCCAAAGTCATAAAGTCGCACAACATCCCCAACCCTGCCCCATTCTTTTTAACTGATTTGCTGGCCCCCAAAATTACGGGAAGGGGCCAAAAAAGGGTGCGATTTTTAATAGATGATGCACAGTTTTTAACCCTTTAAATTTATCGCATAAATCGGGAAATTTTTCGATCACCAAAAAAAACCTTGCCGTTTCAACTTTGTCGAAAAAATTCGCTAACACTACAGGGGGATCATACATTACCCCCACCATGGGCGCAGGGGAAACTAACAGTGTTTTAAAGGGTTTTTTGGCACACTTATTGAGAAAGGTTAGTTTCAGGGGGAAAGGGGCAGAGGAAAAAATCACAAGTAAAGAAAGAAAACCCAAGGCCCCACCTTTTTCGAAGTAAAAACTATTTTTCTTGCTTTTTCAGATTGGGATGGGGGATTTCAAAATACTGCAAAAAATTTTAACTTCAGTGATTTAAGTGCAAAATTAAGTTGTCATTTGGCTTCTTTGGGTTTTAAAAAATTTTTTTTTTTAAACTTCTTCAGTAGTTTGGCAGGGAATTACATGAGTTATTGGGTCCCCGATATTTTTAAATTTTTTTTGATTTGTAACTTGTGGATCCCTTATCCACGGGCTAGTCCATCCCCCAAAAATTCCCACCTCCTGCCCCCCCCCAAAAAGTCCCCCCCTCACAAACCCTATCAAACCCCTACATTTTCTGAATTGTCCTCCCTCATAATCGTTAGTTTAAATACTCCTACATCCATTCTAGAATTCTCTCCCCACCACAGCAGACCCCCTCCCACTAAGATGCAATTTGTCTGAAGAAAACAGATTGTACCCTAATGAAAAATCAGTCCAGTGCTCTAAGAATCCAAACCCTTCTGTCCTACACCAAGACTTCAGCCATGCATTTAACTCCCTGAGCTCCTACTGTCTTTCCTGCGTAGCGCTTTGCACAGGCAGTACTCTGTAGAACAGAACCTTGTAGGTCCTTCCCAGCTTGGAGCCTAGTTCTAACTGCAGAACCTTACTACAATCTATGTAGCCACTCACCCAATCCTACATTTTTTTTTAACTCAACTCCCTTTATCTACTCAGTGAAATCCAGCTCAGAGAGCTTCCAACTTTGGGCCTTACTGAGAGTGAATTTTTGTGGGATGAAGTGTACTTATTATTGGTACAATTTTAGGATATATGCAACTTTTTAGTCCAATTTTTAGGGCACATGAAGTGACTGAAAAATATGGTGTTTTGGTGTTTGGAATTTTTTCCTCCTCTGGTGTTCAGCATATGGGATAAACAATGTTATATTTTAAGAGATCGGCATGTATACGTGCAGCAAAAAGGGGTGATTTGAACTTCTTAATATTTTTTAATGATGTTTTTACTTTTAAACTTTTTTTTTTGGATTAACATTAAAGGGGTTGTCTCACTACGTTGATTCAATTTACCTCAATCCTTTTTTCTTGGGTTCACTTTGAATTCAGGGGCGGGTTTACTGGCTTCCACTAGGCTGCAGCAGAAGCCAGGTCTATAGCTATAGCAACCAGTGCTGACAGCCTATCAGGAGAGATCAAACAGGCCTGTAGGTATAGCGACATGAGGAGCTGATGCAGCCCATACAAGAGGGGATATCTCAGAATAGGTAGGAAACTGTTAATGGACACATATTACAAAGTGACTTGTTTTTGCAATATCTTTAACATAAAAAGCAATCCTTGTAGTGAGACAACCCCTTTAAGTATCCCTATTGTACTTGACCAGTAGAGGGCACAATGCAGAATGTACAAAGATGATTCTATCACTTCTTGGGCAGGAAGTTAAAGAAACAAATGCATGGCAGCTATGAAAGCCTTCACAAGGCTTCTAGCTGTCATGTTATTGGATCGTGATCTCGACACCGTTTCTCATTCGTTTAGATGCCCAGGTCGCATTTATTGCAATGTCTATAGGTTTAAACAGCAGGGAAAGGAGCTCGTTCCATTACCTGCTGTTTCTGGTGGGTATCAGCTAAAATGAGCAGCTGACACCAGCCTCTTATGTAGCTGACTTACAGAGTAAGCCTGTTACATAGATCCTTACCAGCACTAGGACGTACCCATACAAAGTGTGTTGGTAAGGGGTTAATTTCATTTTCTGGGTTTATACATCAAACAAAGTTAAAAAGTATTGCGTCCCCCTTACAGGACCACAGTTAACCCCCGGGGGTTTTTCCCCGGGGGGCACTGGTTTTTGTCTTTTTCTTCAGTCCCACATGAGTTTTTTGGATAAGCTACTTCCTATTCTCAACATACCTCACCTAGCAGGTACTTGTGCTATTACACCAGCCACTGGATATTGATCTTCACTGAATCAATGGAGGTCCACATAACCATTGATTCCAACTACCCCCTTGCAATCAGCATGCAGAGTTTTATATCCTTGAACATCACAAAAAAAAGAGTACAGTCCATGTCCACCAAGTCCAAACTAGCGGTGGCATTATTTATGCCCTCATCACATAAATAAAAAAAGGGCAATGAACTATTTTTAACTTCAAACTTGCAGTATATCAGTTGCACCTTTACTGTAAGGCGCATACTTCCACTAACAGGGACTCTTGTCTCTTGACCCAACAAATTAGTCCTCACTTGCTCGGGGTTTACACTCAGGCTACTTTACAGGCATCAAGGCAGTCAAGCTCCTGTAATACAGAGGCCACTTATGCATGTTCAGGAGTGAAGGACTCACAAAGACCATGCAGGCCGTGCTAGGGGCTTATCACAGGGCTGAACATATCAAAATGACCATAGATTCTCAGTTTCTCCAAAATAAAAGGATTGAACAAAATGTGGGGGTGGGGCCTTTTTAAGGAACAAATCCTTGGGTCGAGGGCGTTAAGTAAAAGAGTTTTTTTTATTCCATATAAAATGCATAGGGTGCCCCCTTAGCATAAATTGTAACACACATAACGCGTTTCGTGCGGACACTGATCATTTGAGAAAGTGCCAGTTCAGGCACGAAAGGGTTATGTGGGTTAAAATTTTTATGCTAAGGTTGCAGTAGCATTATATATGGAAAAACAGCTCTTTTACTTAACGCCATCGCCCCACGGGGGATTTTTTTCCTTGAAACGAGCGCCCGGCCCAACCACATTTTTTCAGTTTCTAAGGGAACCCCTGTCCTATTTTTTGGATCCGGAGGAGGGGACCACGCGGCCCCGCTTTTTTCCGAGCTCGGAAAGCCACCAAAAGTCATATGATTTGTGCCTCAAAAAGTAATTTGCACAAAAAATGAGGGAGCCTTCGGGCAATTTTTTTAATGTTTTTATACATAGATACTTTCACATAGAGCGCCATCTCTCCCTTTTTTCATTTTTCTTGTAAAAATAAAGGGGAATCATACATTTTTAAACACCTCTAAAAGAGAAAAAGTTTGGTCCCTGTCGAAGTTGAAATTTTTTTAATTGTTTTTTTCAGGAAAAAAATCAAATGCAAATTTTACAGACATAATGGACGACATGTATGAAGCTCGCCAAGTCGGAGCGCAATTTTTTTCGAGTGTCGAAACGTGAAAGCTGCATTCATTAGCGGGCCAAAGGGTGCCCCATACTGCGGTTTGTAAAGTCCACAGCCCTCGCCAGCGTGGGGGCCATGGGGGACTTAGGGCAGGCGGGACTGTGCCTAAGATTCGCCGTGAGGAGGTGCTTTCCCCCAAAAAGCGGTGAAAAGCCACCCCCTCCCCATGATGAGGCGCAGTGGGGGGACTTAGGCGCATGGGGCTGTCCCAAAGTTTCGCCCCCGGGAGGTGCGTTGTTTCATGAATGAAAAGTTCACGCGCCTCCCCAGTGTGTGGGCAAGTGGGGTGATTTAGGGCGAAGGGGGACTGCGCCTAACATGTATTTGAACGAACAGATGGAAATAAGCAAAAAACATTAAAGATTTCCGTGGGGCATGGAGTAGAATCAAAAAAGCGTTTTTTTAGGTGAAAAAATTTTTCAAAAAAGAGCTAAAACCTTCTAAAAAAAATACATCAATAAATCCTTTCCAATAATAAAGAAGGGGCCAATCAGGAATTTGGATATTGGAATTGGGGGGGAAACACAGTAATTAAAAATTCGTAACTCTTCTCTTGGGTCGGCAGAAACCCACCCAATCAAAATAGGACGACAGGACCGTTTAAAAACCTATGGGAAGTTTTGGGCCATCAAATCAAAGACGGGAAAGTTCAAAAACGTAAAAATGCAGAAAAGAGCTATTGTTGAAGTACGGGGCTGGCTACCCCGGGGACAATCAGGCGCGAGTTTCTTTGTCCCATTGTAGTCAATGGAAGATCGGGGAATAAATCTCAGCGCCGTGCGGCAGGGAGTATTAGTAAATAATAGTTTTTTTAAGGGAAAAAAACCTTTTCCTGTAAAAGAGCTAAAACCTTCTATAAACATAAGAAATAAACACAAAAACCCGTTTGTCCCCAAAGACCGGCACAATTGGGGGAATTGGGATTTTCAAAATTTCCCCGGGAAATACAGTAATTCAAATTCTGTAACCCTTCTCTTTGGTGGGCAAAAACCCCCAATCAAATAGGGTGAATGAACCTTTTAACCTATAAAAAGTATGGACCTCACATGAAAAAAGGGGAAAGTTCAAAGTACAAAAAAAAGCCAAAAAAGGTGATTGGTTGAGCTAGCGGGGGCTTGGCTATCTCGGCCATTTAGAGTGCGGCTATTTTTCCCCATTGTAGTCTAGGGCCAGATGGGGGCAATGAAATCTCAGCTCTCAGCCCCGGGGGCGGGGAGTATGATTAAAAAATTTTTTTTAGTAAGTGTAAAATATTATCTGAAAAAAGGCTTAACCCCTTTTAAAAACTTTAAATCAATCAATCCCTAACAACGCTTTGTCCCCCGAGCCCGGGCGCTACACGGGAATTGCGTTAAACTTGCCGGGAATACAGTAATTAAAAAATCATAAGCTCTTCTATTGGTCGGCAAAAAACCCCCAATTAAAATGGGAGCGACAGTAAAACCCATTTAACTACGTAAAAGTATGTACCAATCAAATGAAAAGGGGACAGTTCAAAATACAATTAAAAAGGCAAAAAGACATGATTGGTTAGCCCAGGGGCAGATATAATCCACCAAAAATTGTAGTGCGTCTTTTTTGGGGAGAAAAAAGGGCCAAAGGGGGGGGCCCCCTAAAAGTTTTATTTAGGGGAAATATTTAGACTGTGTTTGGGTTGGGGGGAAGGGGGCTCGTCCAGCTTAGCAATCAGGGGGTAAAATCCCTTCTAAGGGTTTATGGGGAAAAAAAAAGCAGAGCGAGTCTGTTTGTGTTTGGGCTAAGTTAAAAGATGCGGGGTTTTTTGGGCCCAAGGGGAGAGGGGGCGCTTTAGGGGTTTCTAATGCAATTATAAAAAAAATTGTACATGGCCAAAATCAATGAAAGACTCCCAAAATTTTTACCGAGTGTATAAAAAATTAACAAAAAATTTGGGGGTAACGAAAATAAAAAAAATAAAAATGAATTCAATGAATAATTTTTATTTCTTTATTTTCGCCCCCCATTTATTTTTCATTGGTACCGAAAAAAAAGAAATAAAAATTAACTTTTGAATTCTTTTTTATTTTTTTTTTTCGTTACCCCCTATTACTGTTTTTTATATACTTTCAGTACAACTTAATGAGTGTTATCTTTTGATTTGGCCAGTACAGGGTTTTATTTAGTTGCTTAAAAAACCCAAAAGAGCGTCGTCGTTTCCCCTTGTCCAAATAACCCGCCTTTTTTAACTTCCCCAATCACAAACAGAGCTCGCTCGCATTTTTTTTCCCCATAGAATCTATCAAAAAAGGTAGTCAGATGTAAATTGGCTAAGCTGGACGACCCCCTTTTCCCCCCCCAACCCCAATCACAGTACTAGAATTTTCCTAGACGTAAAAACTTTTAAGCCCCCTTCTATGCGCCCTTCTTTCTCATTAAAATGACCCCTTACTATATTGGTGGATTCATACTGCCGCCGGGGTTAAACAATCACTCTTTTTCCCTTTTTTACTGTTTTTTGAACTGCCCCGTTTTAAATTTTGATCGCCCCCTACTTCCCATACTTATAAGGGTTCACTGTCCCCCTATTCTGTTTGGTTTGGGTTTTTTGCCGACCAATGAGAAAGTTACAAAATTTTGAATTACTGTGTTTCCCGGCAATTTTCTATATCGAAATTTCCCCTGATGTTGCCCCGGGTCTGGGCGCAAATGCGTTGTTGGGGATTTGTTTTTTTTTATGTTTTTAAAAGGTTTCAGCTCTTTTTAGATAATTTTTGACCCTAAAAAAATGTTTTTTTAACAACTCCATGCCGCACGGCGTGAGACCCAAAGATTTTTGCCCGAGCCCCCATTGAAAAAAAAAAGGACAAAATAGCTCTCTCTGTTTGGGCCCGGATCCCCAAGCCCCCGCTGCTCACCCCAATCAGCTTTTTCTGCTTTTTTTTACTGTATTTGGAACTTCCCCCCTTAAATTTGATTTAATACTTCTCCATAGGTTAAGAATGGTCCCTGTCCTTATTCTGTTTGGGGCGGGATCCCAACCCCGCTAGCTCAACCAATCGCATTTTTTGCATTTTTCTGTATTTTAAACGGTCCCGCATTTGAATTTGATTAGCCAATGCTTCTCCTGGGTTTAAAAGGGGTCACTGCGTCCTATTCTGATGGCTTTTTTCTGCCGCCCAAATGAAAGGCTTACAGAATTTGCAAAATTACTGTATTTCCCGGGAATTTTCCCAAGATCCTAATTCCTGTGTACGCGTTCAAATTTTTGGAAAGGTTTTTTTTCATTTTTTTTTTAAAAGGTTTGAGCTCTTTTTTCTGAAAATTTTTTACACCTAATAAAAATGTTTTTTTTGGAATCATTCTCCATGCTCAGGGAGCGAGGCCGAGATGTATTTCTTTAGCGTCTTTTTATTTTCCCTCTGTTTCGTTCTCGCTTCACTTCGCTTCCTCCCGGGTCATTTATACCAACTTTAATAGGTCTGCCTTCGGAGTTGCACGTGCAAAGCCCCCCACTTTGCCCAGCCGCGATAATACATGCCTGGACTATTCGAAATTTCTGATCCCGCCCCAGAATGCCCCGACGCGCCCCCGCATGCCCCTTATGTTGGCGCAGTCGAAAGTGGGGAAGGTTGCGCCTAAATACTCACTGCGTCCCACGGGGATTTGGGTTTGGGGGCCGCAGTTTTCGCCAGAAAAAGGCGCAATTTTTTATTATTATTTTTTATTTTAAAGCGCCTTGATTTCCAGGGCACTGACATTCGAGGGGATAACTACATAAAAAATCAAACATTTCAAGTAATGTGAATGCAAATGGCACGACAGAGGGGGAGAGGACCCAACCCCGAGGGCTTCAATGTACAAAGGGGGGGAAAGAGCATGAGGTAGGGGGAACATGTATGTGGAGGGGGTAGTGGCAGCAGGGGTTTTTGTTTGGTTATAGGGAAGCCTGAAGAAATGGGTTTTTAGGGGCTTTTTAAGCTGGTGAAAGGGAGGAGAGTCTGATGTGTCGGGGCAGTGAGTTCCAGAGTGTGGTGAAGCGGGGAGAAGTCTTGGAGACGGTTGTGTGAGGGCTGTAAGGGGAAGGGAGGGAAAGGTCCTGTGAGGAGCGGAGATTGTGTGAGGGGAATATTTTGGAATTTTGGGCAAGATGTTGGAGGGGGGAGGTTTGGAGAGCCGTAGGTCATTTAGTAGCTTGAAATTAAACACTGGGGAACGGGAAACCCGTGAAGGGATTGAAGAGGGGGGGACAGGGAGTGCGGGGGGAGGGTGGGTAAAGAGGTACAGGTTGAGAATGTTTGAAGGGGGGCAAGGTCTGATGGGGGGCCCCAGAGAAGGAGTTGCAGTTTTCTAGGGGAGTGACCAAGGGGAGGACCAGCATTTTTGTAGGTCATAGTTGAGGAACGAACGGAGCGAGAGATTTTTTTCAGGTGGAGCGGCGGGAGGGTGAGGTTTTGGGGTGTGTGGGTTTTTTAAAATAGAGCGGGTCGAGGATTACCCCAGGCGGGGACTTTCGGAACAGGTGAGATGTACACCTTGACAGTGATAGAGAAAGGGGGGGGGGGAGAGTTGTATGGTGGAAAGATGATTGTTCTGTTTTCTCCCCATTTAGTTTTTGGGGAAAGTGAGGGAAGAAGGAGGGGGAAAGGACGATAGACAGTCTGGGATCCGGGAGAGTAGCAAGTCCCGATAATACATGTCGCCCAATATTTTTTAAAAAATAACAAAAGAATTTTGTTGAAAAGAAACTTTGAGATACCCCTGAAGGTCCAGTTGTCTCGAAAGCTTGCTATTCAAGATTATTTCTTTTTGTAAGCCATTAAAAACAACCATACTGAGGGCTGCACTTTTTATTTTCCAGAAGAACAAAATTTATTTCATTTCTTAAGGATATTACTGGGGCTGAAGGATTTAACATCCAGCCAAAACAGGGGGACTTTGCTCAAGCAGTCATCGCTGTTTTTCGCAATGATACTTTGGACTTGCTGAACTGTACTGGTCTGAAACTTTATCAAAATCACTACACATAGTTACCTGCCCACCAGTGGAAAAGACCTGCTCAAGTTTGCCTTCTTTCCTTGCCTTATGTTTGTCTCCTGATGCTAGCAGTCAAATCCACTGTAAACGCTGATTGGGTTCAAAGGTCACATTATGCCTAACTCACTTTTTGGGGACATAAATTTTTGAACAGGATTCAGGAGTGTCAGGTCATTGCAGCCGCTGATTAGTTGATTTGCTGCAACAGTTACATAAAACTTCCTAGCGTTACCGTTCGGAAGTGAGGTGACTGCCAGCACCAGGAAGAAAACCAAAGACTGGTAAATATGGTGGACTTTGGCAACACTGGAATGGAAGCGAGGACAGAGATGAGCATTTATTGATGAGTTTTATTTATTTTCTAACTGCAGCACCAATTTTTTATAAAAGGAAGTGGACTAACCATTTAAAATTTAAAAATCATTTTTTTGGGAAATCCCTTTAAACAACTGGCAGAGAACTAAAATAGAGCTACATCCAAGAGAGTATGACTTACTGCAGTTTCTTGCACTGCAGGTGGCCAGAAGCGTCATTGTACAGGAAAATTCTTAACTAACACTGGCTTTCGTTTTTAGGTTGGGTTGTCCCTGGTTTTAGTACCATGGTCAAGAATCAGTGGCATATCCTAAAATTTGCCTATACTTTCTCTGGTGGTAAAATCCTTTAAAACATCTACTCCTAGCTTTATCCATAATCAAAAGAAGTTGAAGTTTCACATGATATAATGGTCTTTTACAGCAACTTAAAGGTAAGATAAGGGATTCTTTTCAAATTTTCCTATTACAGATTTACCCCCTTTGAGTGATAACGGTTATAATTATTATAATTACAGTTAGGTTTTTGATCTGGCGTTCTGCATAAATTATATGACTTGACATTTGTTTTCATTAGAAAATAATCAACAATGCAAATTGCCTTTGATATCAGCAGGAGTCAAAAATAACATGGTTTATAGTGGGAATAAGAGTAGATAAAGATGCTACTGTAGAGAAGTATCATTAGGTTTATTTTCATAGAACAATTAAAATGCTCAGATGGCTTAAAGAGAACAGTAATTCCACTAATGTGTTGTAGGCAGCTCATGCTTCAGAGACCATGACATACTAAATGAGCGCCGCTGACACTAAAGGATTAATTTAAATTATGGAACAGTCAAACAAGCTAAATAAAACCCCAGTTTTTCAAAGTAGTTTGACAAACATTTGATTAATTATTTCAACAAGTGATACATAAGTGGATACATTTGAAACTTTAAAAAATCCTTTGGTAACCATAAAAAATAGTTTACCATGTAAGATAATCAAAATGACCTTTGGAATAAAGTTAAATTATTAAGTATAAAATATAGCACATGGTGCATGACCTTGAAAAAACTGATAGTGGATGTGCTATTTTTTATCCAAAAAAGTAAGCACACAGTCAATTAATTATTTGTAGCCCAAAATGTTATCAATAAAAAAAACTAAAGCTATAAAAAAAAATCCCTGCTGTACGGCTACATTGTTAAAAATCGGAAAACATTAAAAAAAATATATATATTTTTTACATATGAGATGTTTTCAGTATGTAAAAGTACTAAAATGTTCGAAACTATTGACATTTGATATTGCCATATTCATACCAACCTAAAGAAATAGCTCCTTATGAAGCTTCATTGATAGAAGTTATAATGACAGGATGAAAAAAAATCAAAATAGGCTGGACATTAAGGGCTTAAAGCTTTACTGTTATGTAAGCAGTAATCAGTAATCCAATGATCAAGCAAAAAACTGTTAATTTTGCTTTGAATAATTGATTTTTTTTTAAATTTACAGAACTTTTCTTTTTCGCTACTTTATTAGCTTGTAAGATAAAAATATAAATCATTTTGGGTTTCCCCCATGAAACCCCAAACAAGCTGCAGGGGCAGGAATCTGAAGTAACATGTAATTAGATAAGTTATCATCCAAGACAACATTGATGAATCAGCCGATGCTAAATTTGTTACTGAATAATTCCGGTATGCTGTATGGGGAAAGTGCCTTGGAAATCTCAGTACACATAATATATACTGTCTGCAGTATTTGAATAACACACAAAAAAACAGCTAAACTTGAAAAAATAAGGTGACAATATTATTATCTTTATTGTTATCACTTTTTTAAATTAAAAACCACTTTTAATCTGGATTGATGTCAAACTCCCCCCTTTTAAGAAAAATAAAAAAGCCAAAGAATTGATCCTAACCCTACCTCTATATTAGGTTTCAGAATAGGGTTAGGATTTTTAAGGGTGAAAGGGCTAACTAACCTTTTAACATCATTTTGAGTCCTCTATCAATGCAAGCCCATTGGGCTCCTACTGCAGCGTACTTACCCCTGTGTTTTGGGTTCTCTGGGCTCTTCCCATACTACAAGAATGTAATTTTTGTGGTTAAATGGTGATTGGGCATGAACTATTCGAGTGATGAAAAACCCGTATCGGCTCGGAAAAATTTTGATGCTATACCATTAATTAAATTTCCATTTTAAATTAACATATTTAAAATTTACTTGTCAGCACCAACATCTTCCTTAGCACGATACAGAGTTTGTCATCATCGTTTATTATTGCCCCAATCACCAAATTTTACCACATTTATAAATATTAAATTTTATAAAATATATATATATTTTAAAATTATTATTTTTAGATGATGATAATAGTATATACACTACACACACACCCCCCACACATGTATGGTATTATATATATATATATAAAAATTATATAATTTTTAAAAATATAATGTATTATATTATGTAAAAAATATATATATATATAAATTTTTATATATTTTTATATATATACAATTTATTTATTTATTTTTTTTATATAACATCTCCATATATGTATTCCCCAATAATTATGGAAGAGTTTTAATGTCAGTGCCCTATTGGCTGTCAAATAAGCCAATTCTAAAGCGAAAAGAAAGTTTTTTTGCACTTATTTTTTAACCTCTTCAAAACATTTCAATGACGTTCAAAAAAGGGCATAAATAAAAATTTTTATTGCAAGATCTATTAATAGAGTTTTTTTAGTCGGGTTAATAGGGAAACCCCAAATTTAAGTCATTGAACTGTAGGTTTTTGAAAAACAGGGGCTAAAAGTCCTTTTTATTTTTACTTTAGATACATTAAAAAAAATAAAAAGGGGTTTGGGATGTTTCCCGGCCCGGGCGTAACTTTAAGCTCTTGGGGCCCTAGAGCAAAAAGTGAAAAGGGGCCAAATAGTTACCAAAGTATTACAATTCTGGTGTCTTCTTGTGACAGAAGGGCTTTTGGGCCCCTTCAGGCTGTAGGGCCCGGTAGCAACTGCTATTGCTGCACTCCCTGTAGGAATGCCCCTGCACACGGTATTTTTGTATACGATTTTGTATCCATTTTGGACTCAAAAATCACATCCACAACGCAGCGTCAGCGGGCCCGAAAGATCCAACCGAATCCCAAAACGCAGGGGGTGTTTGGATCTTTTTTTCTCAGCAGAATTGCACCTTTTAGTTTTAAATAGGGCTCCTGCTGCATCTTTTGGAACACGAATTGACATGTCAATACTATGAACGGATCCGAAAGACGCAAGTAAACACACATCGCCGATCACTCTTCTGAACACCGATGGGTGTTTCACAGTGAAAGCAATGTAACATCACATTGTACATTGTTAGATGCGTGTTTGGGTCCATTTAAGGCCCAATAGACGAATCCAAACATGCATCTAATAACGTATGTTCACACGGACTCAACACGCCGTGTAAACATACCCTTTGAAAGCTAGGCATAGTCTTTAAAATGTTACTGACAGGGCAATTAACCTCTATTCCAAACCAGGCACATTTTCCTTTTCATTAGTACACAAAAACATCTTAGTGCTTTTTTGTACTCGGTTAGTCTAATAATTTTCTAGCTTTTTTTCTGTGATATTTTCTGTATTTTTTCATTAAATATTTTATAGTATTCATTTAATGTAATATTTGTAATATCAGGGAAAGTGGTGTAATATTTTTATAAAAAAATACTTTTTGTATATTTTTCTTTAAGTAAAAGTGCCACTGAAACATGTTTTCTAATTGTGTTACGTTTTTGTATAATTTTTGGGTCATTGGTGGCATTACTTAAGGTTGTGGTTTATGCTGTCAGTGTTTTTTCAAATAATTTTTTATTTTACTTACATGTTTATTTTTTTAATTAATTTTACATATTTTGCCCCCCCCCTCCCCCTCCATAAGTCGGCCATTTTTACATGGAGCTGATATTATAGCCCCGCTTAAAGGTATAATACAGCTAGCAGCAGTGATGGCAGATCTGATCTACATCTGTTAAGCTCCTGTAGTTACCCAGCCTCAGCAATGATGTGTTCACTGGGGACAAAAGCTTAAAGTCCGAAGGCTTCTCTGATGAGGGAGGTGGGGGAGTAATAAACTGTCTGCTTTTTCTATGGACAGCTAGCTCTCCATTCAGGCAGCTGCATGATCATCATAGAGCTGCAAACTCTGCAAGGATGTTCTGAACAGTTTTTACAGAGTAAAATGCCCAAATATTTGTAGTCAACATATGGAGGACAACTGGTTAAAATAAACTGACATCAATAAAAAATAATACATTAAATAAATTGAGTTTTTGTTTTAGCTGGAAAAACATAAGAGAACATGTCAGTTCAGCAATGTTGCATCAAACAAGTGGCTCATGAACAATGTTTCCATAAGGACATGACAATCTACAATGTTTATGGTTTACCCAGTGTGCCATGTGTGTTTATTGTCATGTTATGGACCTTCTTAGAGATGGGCGAATTTCTCAAAAATTCGATTCGGTCACTTCGCCGAATTTTCCGACAAAATTCATTTCGTTCCGAATTTCTTTGGCACGAATCGCGTTAAAAAGCAGCTATTTCCAGGCTGCACAGAGCCTGCAGGGTGCTGCAGAACATTGTGCCATGCTTAAATATGCAGAGGGAGCTTGGTTTGGTCTTTATACAATGCTGTGTTTTAGTATGACACGCAGATGACTGCCGCCGCTGTTAGAATCGCTTCACTATAAAATTCCCTGAGCACTTAAGAGGGCAAAACTGACCAAAAAACTGAAGTAGGAATGTAGCCTGATAAAGTCATGCTAGCGAAAGCTGAAAAAAAAAACAAGCTGAGAGCTCAGGTGGCAACATTAGTGCTTGAGTGTGGAGGTGACGGCGGCAGCCACAGCAGCATGAGGTCAGGCAGTGGCACAATGACATTCTGGAGGTGGCAAAACACGAGGAAGCCACAGAGTGGCACAATGACTGAGAGCGGCGGTCACGGCGGCAGCAGTATGAGGGCAGGCAGTGGGACAATGACCTTCTGGAGGTGGCAAAACAGGAGGAAGCCACAGAATGGCACAATCACACAGTGTGGAGGTCACGGCGGCAGCAGTATGAGATCAGGCCCGTGGCACAATGACATTCTGGAGGCGGCAAAACAGTATTAGGCCACAGAGTGGCACAATCACACAGTGTGGAGGTCACGGCGGCAGCAGTATGAGATCAGGCAGGGGCAAAATGACATTCTGTGGGCGGCAAAACAGTTTTGGGCCCAGAGTGGCAAAATGAAAAGTGTGGGGGTCACGAAAAGCGCAGCATGAGATCGGAGTGGCAAAAAGACATTCGGGAAAGGTAGCAAAACAGGGGGAAGCCACAGAGGGGCAAAAAGGGACTAAAAGAGGGGAGGTCACGGGGGGGCCAGCAGCATGGGGTTTCGGCAGGGGGCAAAAAAAGACACAGTGTGGAGGACATGGCAGCCCCACAGACAGCATGGGGTCAACATTTGGCACAATGCCCACATTGTGGAGGTCACCAACAGCAACAGCACAGCAGCTGATGTCATAAGTGGCACAATGACAAAAGTGTTGGGGTCGTGGCAATCCCATCCCTGAAAAGAGGGTGGTAGGCCAGGGGAGAAACTGGCAGCAATGTGTGGCATCAGGCGGGTGGGGGCACAGAATAGTGGCTGAGGCAGGTATTTTTAAACCCCGGGCTGACCCCAAAAGGCTTTGGGGTTGTGTGGAAATCCGGGCCCCACCCAAACGCCTTTTTTCCCCTTTTTTACAAAGTCAGGTTCCACATTTCCCTTTACAAGGGGTTCTCCTTGGGGTAACGAGGGCCCCCGGCCCACGGAACACCCCCTTTTATGCCACACTACGGGCCCGGGGCAGGACAGTTCTCCACTGAAAAACTGGGGCAATTTGGGCGGACACACCCCAATTTGGCTGCCCAGTAGCCCACGGTTCTTCTAATGAGGTGGCAGGTGCTGCCCAAAGTGGGCCACAATGTTGGTTCGGGGGGCCCCGGGCCTGCTGTGCTGCTTTTGCGGGTACTGCCCCCTAAATAGGCGGGTGAAGGAAGCTGCTCTTTTCATTGACCCCGCCTTAG
>JAODAL010070361.1:0-15953 GCA_025379985.1 Phyllomedusa bahiana | reverse complement strand
GGTAGCCTCACCCCGCAGCGCCCATCCGTTTTGCGGCGGGCTCTGGTGAAAAACCGGGGGTACTTAGATCCTTTCCCCGGGCGTGATTAGCTTCACGCTTGCGTTGGCCCAGCGGATCCACTCCTCCGTTAAAGTGAGATTTGAAATTGTGTATGTATATATGATTTGGGTAAGTGTAGTTGATAGTATATCAGTGGAAGATACTTGCTTTGTATTGATGAGGACATCCAGCGGCCCAAGATTTACCAGAATGTAGATACTTTCAAATACATGAGTAAAGTTAGGTCCATAAATATTTGGACACTGATACAAAATTAGTTTTTTTACCTCTTTACTGAAACATATTCAAATTATATTTATATAATAGACATGGACATAAATTCATTGTGTTAATGTATAGAACCAAAATTAGAAAAATGTCCAAATATACATGGACAACTGTACCTCACGGGCAGAGCAAATTAAGGGAAGGAAGTAGTCTACATAAGGACTCAAAGCTCCACTGAAGAATGGGCAGAAGCAAACAGCCACTTTGGGTACAATCTGACCCACAGTGGACCAGGGTGAAGAACTTCAGAAGAACCAAGGTTTAACAGTGTTCACGTATTGTGTCTTTAAGGAATGGTACTGAATCTGTGCCAATCTGTTTGAAAATATTAAGTTTTCTGTACCTTTATGTGAATGAATAGCTTCACAACCTTCTACACTCATCCACCATGCTTTTCCTGGCCTCCATAATCTCATCTTCCACTTTCCTGAAACGAATTGCCTTTTTCCTTACCCCTCTATTGGGCAATGAGCTTATTATCTCTGCATGCACTCTCTCATCTGTCTGCTTTCACCAACCTCATTAACACCATTAATACCCTGCTCACTTAACTGACCCAAACAAATTACTATCTATTGTACTCCCATCTTCTAACCCTCTCTCTGCTAATCTGGCTGCCGGTGACACATTTCCTAACCCCTTAGCACATTCCCACTATTGTACCTCCCTTTCCTAATCCATCCACCACTACAAACTCATTTAACCCCTTAAACCTAAAACACATTCCCTTGAACCCTACTCCTCCTATTTCTCTCTCTCTGGAGCTCCCTGGAACATATGGTTTGTGTGTAAAAAA
The DNA here is from genome assembly GCA_025379985.1 of Phyllomedusa bahiana. NCBI lineage: Eukaryota > Metazoa > Chordata > Amphibia > Anura > Hylidae > Phyllomedusa > Phyllomedusa bahiana. The sequence continues at coordinate 14,829 of JAODAL010070361.1, read as the reverse complement.
AACTTTCCTACATCCCTTACCTCTTTATCTCAGCCAACTTATCCGTCCTAAGTCTGACACCTGGTCTGAAACCTGGCTTACACCTTCTGACACAACCTTCTCTTATGCACTCTTTTTTTGGTGTCCTCCAATCTACCCATGCTCCCTGTCCCAGTAATAAGCATGGTGTCAGAGGTGTTAGCCTTCTCCTGTCAGATACCTTTTTCTTTATTCCCTCCACTCCACCTGTACCTTCCCCCACTTCGTCCACATCTACTCCCTCTCCAACCTCCAAGTGGCTGTTGTCTACTGACCGCCAGGCCTTGTCACCACTTTGCTTTCTGACTTCTCCACTTTTTTTCTACCAACATCCCGACTATCATCATGGCAGGTTTCAATATCCCTATTGACATATCCGACTCAGCTGTCAGGAAACTCTTTTTGGTCGCCTCTTCCTTTCACTTCTCACAGTGGAACTCTGAAGCCACTCACAAAGATGGACACACACTGGGCCTGTCTTCACCCACCACTGCCCCTTATCTAACATCTCAAATTCTCCTCTCCCCATTACTGACCATAATCTGCTTACCTTCTCCACATCACCTGCCTTTCTGGTCTTAAATATAGTACACTCCCGCAGGAACCTTCTAGTTCTTTATCCTTACACTCTGTCTACTATATCCTTTTTTGATGACATGGATGCAGCCACTGCTATCTACAACAACACAATCCCCTCCACTCTAGAATTTGGTTACCCCTCATGCGCACAACAGTAATCAAAAGAAAATCAACAGACAACCCTGGCACAGTTTCTGAACACTGCTGGAAGAAAACCCACAAGATTACTTTTCCAGTGTCATATCTTCTCACAACTGTAGACAACTATTCAACACTTGTATCTATCTCCTCCATCCCCTGAATATCCTTCCCCCATATCTCCTCTCAGCAGATGACTTTGCTACTCACTTCCTAAATAAGATACACTTCATCAGAAAAAACTTCAGCCCACAGTCCCCAACGCCACACCTATTTACCTGTGAAATATCCACCATCAACCTCTATATCTGCACAATGCTCTTCTTTCTTAACCAGCTTGTCCGCTCTTACTCATGACAAGTTTTCCTCTTTGCTCTTCCAATCCAACGTCACTACTTGTAATCTTGACCCAATGCCACCCCACCTCATCCAAGCACTGTTATTATCCCAGCCCTCACCAATCTGTTCAATCTATTGTTTACCTCTTGCATCTTCCCTTCCTCCTTAAAATAAACTACCATCACACTCATCCTTAAAGGGGTTTTGCCACGATGTAATGTTGACGAGGGATCCTCCAAAATGGGTATTTAATCACTTTTCTAAATATATGTGATTACAAAAAGTGAAGCCTCTGAGAGCAAAAGCTTTCTTTACAAGCCCTTAGTTACTTAAAAGTTTGCATTAGACATGACCAGCTCCAGCTGACAGGAGCTGAGGAGCTGAACTGGTTGCGCTTGCGTTGTCTGCACTTCTTATCTGATGACAGGGAACATGAATGAGCTTCCAAGGGACTGTGCAGTTTATGAGGCTTTAGGCTGTATAGACAATCCACTGGTTTTACTGTTATTATTTGAGTGAACGTTGCAGACACTCCCTTACTTCTCCCACTGTGCGCCTCACTGCTCAGCCCCCTCCCTCTCCCCTCTGCAGAGTTCGTGATTTGTTTATAATTTCTCCTGAGCCAGATAAGAGGAAAGCATCTCACTTTGTGGCAAAACTCCTATAAGAAACTAACTCTTTACCACTCCTCTCTGTTCAGCTATCTCCCCATCTCACTGTTTCCATCTGCATCAAAACTCCTTGAACAGCATATCTACCTAGAACTGTCCCCCCCCTCTCTCATCCAATTCTTGTTGACCTGTTTCAGTCTGGTTTCTGATCCCATCACTTTACCGAATCCTCCCTTACCAAAGCCATCAATTACCTAGAAACTGCTAAAGCCTCATGCCACTACTCTGTGCTTCTCCTCTGACACTTGTATCCTGCTACAAATCATCCCTTGGCATCACAGACTTGGCCCTTTCCTGGATCTCTTCATATTTTACTGATCAGACATGCAGCGTATCTTACTTTTGCACCACCTCCTTCTCCCACCCTGTATCTGTCATGTCCCTCGGGGGTTAGTCTTGGGTCCTCTACTGTTCTCTATCTACAATCTTGGCCTGGGTCAGCTCATAGCATCACACAACTTTCAGAAGCACTTGTATGCTGATGACACAAAACTTTACATATTTGGTCCAGATGTTTATTCTCTCCCATTCAGGATCCCAGAGAGTCAATTGTCCATATCCTCCTTCTTCCATTCTCATCTCCTAAAACTAAATATGGAGAAAACCATATTCATCATCTTTCCACCATCCCACTCTATCCCCCCCACCTGATCTATCTATCACAGTTAATGTCTCTCCACTTTCTCCAGCACCACAAGTCTGACGCCTTGGGATAACCTTACAAAACATAAAAGGCTGTGCACATCATAAATATACTTTGAAAACGTAAGCATAGGTGCACACTGAAAAGGCAATAGTTTACATCTAATAAATAAATCAGTGGCACACTAAAGACTAAGTGAAACCTCAAGGTATATAGGAAAATAGGAAATGCATTACTGCTAAGGAAAATAGGAAAAACCTGGGACTCTTAGTTTACAGTATTTGATCAAAGATTGTATTAAGCTCACCTCCCAAAACGTCAAGGGGTTCCCAGAGCAGGTGAGTCCCTACACTAAAACATGTTACCTTACTAGGAGTCCATACAGACTGCCACTTCCCCAGGAGTGATAGGAACCTGCAATTGAATTATCCTGCACTGATTTAAAAGAGGTGGCTGAGTGCAGCAAGCCAATGAGATTGCCATCTCTCAAATAGACTACAAAACATAAAAGGCTGTGCACATCTAAAATATACTTTGAAAACGTAAGCATAGGTGCACACTGAAAAGGCAATAGTTTACATCTAATACATAAATCAGTGGCACACTAAAGACTAAGTAAAACCTCAAGGTATATAGGAAAATAGGAAATGCATTACTGCTAAGGAAAATAGGAAAAACCTGGGACTCTTAGTTTACAGTATTTGATCAAAGATTGTATTAAGCTCACTCCCAAAAGTAAAGGGTTTCCAGACAGGTGAGTCCTCAACTAAAACATGTTACCTTACTAGGGGGGGTCCATACAGTACTGCACTTCCCGGTAGTGATAGGAACATGCATTGAATTATCCTGCACTGATTTAAAAGAGGTGGCTGAGTGCAGCAAGCCAATGAGATTGCCATCTCTCAAATAGACTACAAAACATAAAAGGCTGTGCACATCTAAAATATACTTTGAAAACGTAAGCATAGGTGCACACTGAAAAGGCAATAGTTTACATCTAATACATAAATCAGTGGCACACTAAAGACTAAGTAAAACCTCAAGGTATATAGGAAAATAGGAAATGCATTACTGCTAAGGAAAAGAGGAAAAACCTGGGACTCTTAGTTTACAGTATTTGATCAAAGATTGCTGCACTCAGCCACCTCTTTTAAATCAGTGCAGGATAATTCAATTGCAGGTTCCTATCACTCCTGGGGAAGTGGCAGTCTGTATGGACTCCTAGTAAGGTAACATGTTTTAGTGTAGGGACTCACCTGCTCTGGGAATCCCTTGACGTTTTGGGAGGTGAGCTTAATACAATCTTTGATCAAATACTGTAAACTAAGAGTCCCAGGTTTTTCCTATTTTCCTTAGCAGTAATGCATTTCCTATTTTCCTATATACCTTGAGGTTTTACTTAGTCTTTAGTGTGCCACTGATTTATGTATTAGATTGGGATAACCTTAAACTACTCTCTGTCCTTCAAACCACACATCCAAACCTTTACCTTTGCCTCCTCCACTTGAAAATTTTTTCTTAAATCCACTAATTTCTGCACTTCAATACTACAAAATGATAGTTCATGCCCTTCTCATCTCCACCCTAGACTGCAACATCATTCTCTGCAGCCTCCCATCTAGCACTCTTGTTCCCCTTAAACAATCCTCAACTCTGCTATTCATCTTATCCACCTCTCTCTCTGCTTGTCCTCCACCTCTACCCTCTGTCAATGTCTTCACTGGCTAATGTGGGGATGTAGCTCAGTAATAGCACAAACACACCATTCTCAATGTACGTTTTATAGTCTCTTGGCCTTTATTCAGCCACATATCATACAGCCAACGGAAAAAAGGCATATGGGCTTAACTTCAGCCCGAAACAAAATACACATACACAGTCCGTGTAAATAACTCACAGTCTCTGTAAGTCCAGAAGTTCTTGGGTGCGTTCCCCACCCAGATCAGGGGAATGTGGTATCCAGAGGATGGTAGGCTGCAGCTCAAGCTTCCACGTCTTGTCCCAGTCAAGCAAACTCTGAATGAGAATCCACCAGACCCATCCTCCAAACTTCCTATCTTAAGTAGGCCTCAAAACCAGACCTTGATACCTGGGAGCAGTCCACCCACCCTGCTCTTTGAACTGCTCCAGAAAAGCCTGACCCAAATCCACTGCTATTCCGGCAGTCATACTAACAAAACAAATGTCAGTACCATATCGATACTGACGTATGTCTAACAGTAACAGAGATCAGAAACCTCGGTGACACGTATCGGCCATCAACAACGGCACCTTGTGCCTTCTTACATACTCCCCCCCTCTGCCCAATGCCAGTGGTTTGGACACCGTCCGCCACCAGACAGTTCCCTCTTGAGAGGGCATCTGCGTTTCCCTGCTGCTTGCCTGGCCTATGTTCTACTGTGAACGAAAAATCCTGCAGGGCAAGGAACCAGCGGGTAACCCACGCATTATTCCCCTTCTTCTCCCGCATCCACCTGAGTGGGGCATGTTCGGACACTAGCCTGAATTTCCTTCCTAACAGGTAGTACCTGAGGGAATCCAATGCCCACATTATGGCCAGGCATTCTTTCTCAAAGATGGCATAATTCCGTTCTGCCGGGGACAATTTCCTACTTAGGTAGATCACAGGGTGCTCTTCCCCATTCACTACCTGAGATATAATGGCCCCCAGTCCCACCTCAGAGGCATCTGTCTGGACCACAAATCACGGGAGAAGTCTGGGGCTACTAACACTGGTTGCCTACATAGGGGCTGTTTGAGCTTTTGGAAAGCCCTCTCTGCCTCAGGGGACCACTTTATCATTGTTGACTTGGTGCCCTTAGTTAAGTCCATCAAGGGAACGGCTATTTCTGCAAATTTCGGGACAAACTGTCTATAGTAGCCCACAATACCAAGAATAGCCCTAACCTGCTTCTTGGTGAGGGGGCGATGCCACTTCTAGATCGCCTCTACTTTATTCACTTGGGGCTTAATTTCCCCTCTTCCCACAATGTACCCAAGGTACCTGGTTTCCTCCATCCCCGGGCACACTTAGTTGGGTTTATCGTAAACCCAGCCTCGTTAAGGCACCTAGCACAGCCTGGACTTTCCCGAGATGGCTTCCCAGTCATGACTGAAGATCACAATTGTCATCTAGGTAATGCGGCCCTGTATCTCCTATGTGGTGCAGCACTTGACCATAGGGGGCCCCCTGCAAACCAAAGGCATTCGAACATAGTGAAATAACCCATCAGGAGTAGAGAAAGCATCTTCTCCATAGCGTCCTTTGAGAGGGGGATCTGCCAATACCCTTGGTGAGTCAAAGGGTGCTAATATACCTCGCCAACCTAACTCTCGATTAATTCGATCTAGTTCCGGGGCATAGGGTAGGGCCCATCCACTGTGGAATACTATCATTGAGTCTGCGCTAATTCGTTGCAGAATCATCCATTCTCCGTTTGGCTTGGGGGCACTAGCCCACTATGGGGCTTTGACCATAGCCCCACTCTTGGACCTCGTGATCACCCCTAGTGTCTAGCATTTATCTGCACCTCTTTGGAAATGACCTCCCGGGCGGCCTCAGGTACCTCTATCGGGCTTCCAGGTTTACACTCATCACATTTGGGTCTGTGAGGATCTCATGCTCAATCACATGGGTACGGCCATGGTATTGGTGAACAGATCTCGATTCTTCTGCAGTCAGTTCCTACATTGTTTGCTTTTGGTGAGGGGATAAGGTCTCTGAGATTTTTAATTTATGCGTCTATTCGGTGCCTCCTGTATTTGTCCACCAACAAGAAGCCTCGGAAGGCTCTCTCCTCTCCTTCCAAGGGTTTTATCAAATTTACGTGGTACATCTGAAAGGGTTGTCCCCTCTCCCTGGCTGGTGGACCTTATAAATTCACCTCCCCTCCACCCCACCTTTTCAACTATCTCGAAGGGGCCCTGACACTTAGTCGAGGATTGCTTTCAAACGGTGGGGTACTAATATAGTACCCTGTCTCCCGGTTAAAGTAGTCATATGCCTGGCGGACCTATTATAATTCGGGCCTGCGCTTCTTGTGCTTGAAGAAATGCTCCTTGACATTCGGCATCCACCCTGGACATCCTCTTCCGCAGTTGGGCCACATCTCCACTACACTCCTATATGGAAGACCTCACTCTTCCAAGTTTCCTTGCCACATCTAAGTGTCCTCTAGGATGTCTTCCGCATACAAAAGCTTCGAAAGTTGTTGAGCGAAAACCCGTTGGAGGTTTGTGGTACTTCTCTAAATGATAACGCAGGTAATGGTAAAGAGACAGTCCCAATCCCGCCCATCCTTCTCTACCCACTTTCCTCAGCATGGCCTTCAGGGGTGTCCTTGTTAAACTGCTCAACGATACCGTCCATCTGAGATGGTTGACTGAAAGTCGCAGCTGCGTAACTTTATCAACACCTTACACATCATCCTCATTACCTTCGAAGGCTGCAACTCAAACTTCCACGTCTGTCTCAGTCAAGCAACCTCTGACTGTGAAGAACCACCCACACCCATCCTCCAAACTACTTGCCTTAAGTATGCCCTCAAAACCAGGCCTGGAATACTGGTAGATCCCACCCACCCTGCTCTTGAAATTGCTGCAGTAAAGCCTGACCAGATCCACTGCCTAATCACCAGCAGTCATACTAACAAAACAAATTTCAGAACCAATAACGATACCTGACGTATGGCTAACAGGCTTTACTTCTACAGAGATCAGAAACCACCTCGTGACACGTATCGACCATCGAAAACGGCACCATGTGCCTTCTCACATTTATATATAAATATTATATATATATCTATATTTGTATATATATAAATATAAAATATATATATATGTCTCTCCTCAGTCAGCAGTTATATATGTCCCCTTAGACCAGGCAGTATATAAATATAGGGGCACTCAGGCAGGTATTCAGGTTCACACAGGCAGGTATATAGAGATATGGCTCAGCAGGTGTATATAGGGCTCGAGGCAAGTGTATATAGGGGCACACAACAGGCAGGACAAAATAGAGATAGGGCCTCAGGCATGTTTATATAGTGGGACTCAGGCAGGTATATAGAGATAGTAGAGGATCCTGTTAGTGCCCCTCGACCCCTGAGGCTTGGGAGATTCTGCAGCATCTCCACGCATGAGTCTTGGATCCTATATTCCCAGGCACATGATCCCACATCCAAGGGCATAAAAATGAACAGTCGATTAAGTTAAGTCATTTCCTTCCACCCACTCACATTGACAAGTAAAAAAAGAATGCAGGAATATTGAGACCGTGCTCATGACAACTCACGACATCTTTTGCATCTCTCATTCTAATGTCCATGGTGGAAACACTGTCAGCAACGCAGCAGCAGTAGAATGTAAAGTAAGCCGCAGCAGCAGCAGGAGTGTGGCAGAACATGACTGGGTGACATTTTGCAATCCATGTTTAGCACCTCACCAACATCAACAATGCAGGGCAGCAATTCAAGACACAGAGAGCCACCTTAAGACCGATAGTCCATGACTTCGCTGGCGCTCAACAGCAATTTGTTAGACTTAGTCCTGGACCCATTCAACTTCTAGGTGTCCAAACTGGATGAATGGCCTGAGGTTGCCCGACATGCCATAGAAGTTTTATCCTGCCCAGCAGCCAGCGTTATCTTGGAACACACATTTAGCACAGCTGGTGGGGTGATAACTGACAAACGTATTCATCTTTCCCCTGACAGTGTGGATTTTTAAGAATGAATCAAGCATGGATCTCTGACTAGTAAACTGTAACACGTCTTCTTGACAATGTGAAATACAGATTTAAACTACCCTAGCATCTCATGTCAGTAAGTTACTGTTCCTGCTTCTACAAATTGTAATTTCTAACTGCTGGCCAACAGCTAGATTTGCAAGTCTTACGGCTGAATTTATTTTGAAATATACACCTTGATGTGCACTGCATACACGTCTTACTTCTCCTCCTTGTAGCCCTCCAAATCTTTATTTTATTAATGCCTCCACCTGTACTACCACCAAATGTACTAAATGCTTATCCTGAACCTTGATGTTTCCCATTGCCATGTTCTACCTCGATGCACCAATATACCCAGTTCCTAATCTTGTCGAACAGGAAACCTCAACTGTTCCCCATTGCCATGTTCTCCTCGCCACCAATGGACTGGCCCGCCTAATCTGTCGAATACACGGAACCTCGCTGTTTCTCCATTGCATTGTTCTTGCTGCCACCAATGGTACTGCTGCCTAATCTTGTCAAACCAGAATCTAGCTGTTCCCCATTGCCATGTTCTCGCTGCCACCAATGGTACTGCCGTCTAATCTTTTCGAACCGGAACATCGTTGTTCCCCATTGCCATGTTTTGCTGCCACCAATGGTACTGCTACATATTCTTGTCGAACCAGAACATCCATGTTCCCCATTGCCATGATTTCGCTGCCACCAATGGTACAGCCGTCTAATCTAGTTGAACCGGAACCTTCATGTTCCCCATTGGCATGTTCTCACTGCCAACAATTGTACTGCTGTCTAATCTAGTTGAACCGGAACCTCCATTTTCTTTATTGGCATATTCTCGCTGCCACCATTGGTACTGCCGTCTAATCTAGTCAAACCGGAACCTACATGTTCTTCATTGGCATGTCCTCACTGCCACCAATGGTACTGCCATCTAATCTAGTCCAGCCTGCCGAGGCGTAAGTTCAAGTTCTTGGGTCCTGGTGCAAAAAGTGAAAGGAGGCTTCTGCCAGTTATCATGTGCCATTTCCAATACCATGTGTCTTCTTATGTGTTTAAAGGGCTTTTGTGCCCCCTCAAGATACAGGGCCCCATAGCAGCTGCTACTGCTGCACCTCCTATAACGCCATCCCTGCTTGCAAGCTGCCCCTGCTTGCAATCTTTTTTCTGTTACTCTTAGAGCCAAATTATCTAAATCAACAATACAATCAAAAATCAAGAGTTCATGAACAAAAATCTTCTGTGATGGTAATTAAAGGACACACCTTAGTTTACCACAGGGGTCCTCAAACTACGGCCCGCTGCTGCCACCTGCGGCACCGGCGGTGACAGCGGCAGAGCCGCAGTCCTCTGAGTTACTGTGCGCTCTATAAGCTGGCCCCTTCTGTCGTGCTGCCCACACATCACTTGTCACCAGCCAATTCACCTCCCATTGAGGAGGTGCCTGTGGGCGGTGACAGGTAATATGAAACCATGCGAGCCACGCGACAGCAGGGGCCAGCTTCAGGGGGCCGGGACACTCTGCAGCGCAAGGAGGGCCTGAGCGACATTTACAATATATGGGAGGTGTCTGTGAGTGCAGAGGGCGACATCTGCTATACATTGCAACAGTACCGCACCTCTGCCACACACAGGCACCTCCCATATATTGTAAATGTCCTCCCTCAGGCACCTCCCTTGCGCTGCAGAGTGACGCCCCCTGAAGCTGGCCCCTGCTTGTCGCGTGGCTCGCCAATGGCTTTCATATTACCTGTCACCGCCCACGGCACCTCCCATCATATGGGAGGTGCATTGGCTGGTGACAAGTGATGTGCTGTGCAGCACGACAGCAGGGCCAGCCTATAGAGCGCACAGTAACTCAAAAGGACCTGCGGCTCTGCGCTGTCACCGCGGTGCCCCGCAGTGGCAGCGGCGGGCCGTAGTGTATGAGGAACCCTGGTATAACTAAGTGTGTCCTTTAATTACAATCACAGAAGAATTTTGTTCATAAACTCTTATTTTTGATTGTACTTGTTGATTTAGATAAATTTGGCTCTAAAGAGTAACAGAAAAAGAGTTGCAAGCAGGTCAGCTTGCAAGCAGGGATGTCGTTATAGGAGGTGCAGCAGGACACTGCTTATTGGGGCCCTGTATCATGAGGGGGCACAAAAGCCCTTTAAACACATAAAATGACAAATGAGGTATTGGAAATGGCACATGATAACATGTCAGAAGCCTCCTTTCACTTTTTGTCACCAGGACCCAAGAACGCGAACTTACGCTCTGCAGGCTAGGACCTAGATTAGATTGCAGTACCAGGATGGTTGCAGTGATGACATGCCAAAGGAGACACATGATAGGTTCCTGGTTTGACTAGATTAGACCAGTACCATGTGGCAGCGAGAAATATGCCAATAAAGAAAATGGAGGTTTCCGTTTTCAAGCTAGATTAGCAGCATGACCATTGTTGGCATGAGAGACATACAATGGGGAACATGAATGTTTCCGGTTCAACTAGATTAACCTGTACCATTGTGGCAAGCGAAATCATGGCAATGGGGAACATGGATGTTTCTGTTCGACAAAATTGGTAGCCCAGTACCATTGGTGCAGCAAAACATGCAATGGGTGAACAACGATGTTCCTGTTCGAAAAGATAGACGGCATACCATTGGAGTGGCAGCGATGAACATGGGACAATGGGGAAACAGCTAGATTCTGTTTGACAAATTAGGTCAGCAGTCTCGCATTGGTGGCATCAAGAACATGGCAATGGCGAACAGCGAGGTTCCGGTTCGACAAGTTTATGCGGCAGTACCATTGGTGGCAGTGAGAACATGGCAATGGGGAACAGTGAGGTTCCGGTTCGACATGATTAGGCAACGGTACTATTGGTGGCATCGAGAACATGGCAATGGGAAACATCAAGGTTCAGGATAAGCATTTAGTACATTTGGTGGTAGTACAGGTGGAGGCATTTATAAAATAAAGATTTTGGAGGAGCTACAAGGAGAGAAGTACATGACGTGTCTAGCATGCACACAAGAGGTATATTATCAAAATAAATTCAGCCGTAAGACTTGCAAATCTAGCTGTTGCAGCATAGAATATCAATTTGTAGTCAGCAGGCACAGTAACTACAGACATGAGTATAGTAGTGTAGTTAATCTGTATTTCACCATAGTCAAAGACTGTACAGTTTACTAGTTCAGAGATCCATGCCTTGATTCATTTCTTAAAAATCCACACTGTCAGGTAAAGATGAATACTTTGTCAGTTTATCACCCCGCAGCTGTGCTAAATGTTTACCAAGATAACGCTGTGCTGCTGAGGCATGAATAAAACTTCTAGGCATGTCGAAGCAACCTCAAGGCCATTCTCCAGTTTGGACACTAGAAGTTGAAATGGGTCCAGACTAAGTCCAACAACATTGCTGTTGAGCCGCAGCTAGTCATGGACTATGGTCTTAAGGTGGCCTCTTCTGTGTCTGAATTGCTGCCTGCCTTTTAATGTTTTTGTGAGGTATGCTAAACATGGATTGCAAAATGTCACCCATTCGTTTCTGCACACACTCCCTGCGCGTGCTGCGGACTACTTATACATTCGTACTCGCTGCTGCGATGCTGACTTATGTTTCCACCATGAACATTCGAATGGGAAGAAGATGCAAAAGATGTCGTGAGTTGATCAATGAGCACGGTCTCAATTCCTGCATTCTACTGTCAATGTAGCGTGGTTGGAATGAAAATAACTAACTTAATCGCTGTTCATCTTTTAATTGCCTGATGTGTTGATCATTTTGCAGGAATTTAGGATCCAAGCACTCATGCGGTGAGTATTCTCTAGAATCTCCCAAGCCTGCGGATGGTCGAGGAGCACAAACAGATCCTCTCCTATCTCTATTATACCTGCCTCTGAGCCCCTATATACCAACCTGCCTGAGCCCCTACTCTCTATATGCCTGCTGTGTGCCCCTACATATTTACACTTGCTGACCCTATATACACCTGCGAGCCACCTATCTCTTATATACCGCCTGTTGTTCACCTGTATACCTGCCTTGAGTGCCCCTATATATATATACCTGTCCTGTCTAAGGGGACAATATATACCTCCTGACTGAGGGAGACCATATATATATATAATATAAATATAATATATAGCATATAAATATAGTATACGTAATATATAATTATAAAATGTAAAGGCACATTTGGGTGCCGGTTATTGATGGTCCTGAAACGTTGTCTCCGAGGTTTCTGATCTCTGTGAAGTAAAGCCGTTAGTCCATACTTCAGTATCGATTATGGTACTGACAGTTGTTTTTTGTATTATGACTGCTGGAATAACATGGATCTGGGTCAGTGCTTTACTGGAGCAATTCAAAGAGCAGGGTGGTGGAATTGCTCCCAGTATCCATGGCCTGGTTTTGGAGCCTACTTAAGGCAAGAAAGTTTGGGCGAGGATGGGTGTGGTGGTTCCTCATCAGAGTTGCTTGACTGAACAAGACGTGGTATGTTTGAGTTGCAGCCTTCGAAGGTATGGTGGAGCTGTGTAAGGTGTTGAAAGTTACGCAGCAGCGCAATTCAGTCTACCAACCTCAATGGACGGTCCGTTGAGCAGTTTAACAAGACCCTGATGCCATGCTATGAAAGTGGTAGAGAGAGGATGGGCGGGATTGGGACTGTCTCCTTACCATAACTGCTGTTCCAATTAGAGAGTTACTACAAACCTCCACCCGGTTTTCCACCTTCGCGGCTTTTGTATTGAGACATACTAGAGGACTCTAGATGTGGCCAAGGAAAACTTGGAATAGTGATGTCATCCTCATAGGAGTGTAGTGAGCATGTGGCCCCTACCAACTGAGCAGGAGAGTGATGTACAGGTGATGCCGATAGTCAAGGAGCATCGTCATCAAGCACAAGAAGCGCAGGCCCGAATGCTATAAATAGGACCGAGCAGATAAGACACTTTAACCCGGGAGACAGTGTACTAATATAGTGACCCACCGTTGAAAAGCAAATTCCTCGCTAAGTGTCAGGGCCCCTACGAGATAGTTGAAAAGTGGGGTGAGGGAATTTATACGGTCCACCAGCCAGGGAAGAGGAAACCCATTTCAGATTTACCACGAAATTTGTATAAACCATAAGAAGAGAGAGCCTTCCGAGGCTTCTTGCTTAGGTGACCAAAACGGAGGCCGACATAGACGCCATAAAAATCTCAGAGACACCTATCCCCTCCCAAAAGCAACACATGTAGGGAACTGCTGCAGAAGAATCGAGATCTGTTCACCATACCCTGCCGTACCCATGTGATAGAGCATGAATCCTCAACAACCCCAATGTGAGGAGTAAACCTGAACCCGATAGATCCTGAGGCCCGCCGGACGTTTCATTTCCAAAGAGGGCAAAAAAATGCAGAACTAGGGTATAAAGATCCAAATTTGGGATGGTAAAAGCCCCTAGTCTACCCCCAACCAAACGAAAGGGATTCGAAACCCTTGCCAACTCAATAGATCCACAGGGTGCCTACCCTACCCGGATAGATAATTAATGAGCATTTAGGTCTGGCGAGTATAAAAGCCCCCTTGACCTCCCCAAAGGGGATATTGGCAGATCCCCCTCTCAAGGACGCTAAGGAAAACTGTTTTCTCTCTCCTGAGGGTTTTATTTCACTTGTCCAATTTTTTTTGGTTTGCAGGGCCCCCGAAAACCTTTAAGGGGCAGGATAAGTCCCCGCCCACAAAAGATACAGGGCCGCCTCCCTAGATGACTTTGATCTTCAGTCATGTTTGGGGAGACCCCATCCGGGAAAGCCCGGGCGTGCAGATCCTAAGGAAGGCTGGTTTACATAAACCCAACTAGTGCCCCCGGGGAATAAAACCAATACCTTGGGTACATATGGGGAGGGGGGAAAAAAAGCCTCAAGTAATAAAGAGGAGGCACCAAATTTGCCCCCCCCCTCACCAAAAGCAGCAGGGGGTTTCTTGGGATGTGGACTATAGACGTTGTCCCGAAATTTTAGAATAGCCTTCCCTTGACGACTTAACCAAGGGGACAAAGTCAAAAATGAAAAGGGTCTTCAAGGCGGGAGGGCTTTCCAGGACTCAACACCCAAAGGGGAACCAGTGTTAATAGCCCCGGACTTCTCCCGTGAATTTGGGTCCAAAAAATCCTCCGAGGGGTTTGGGGGCCGTTATTCTCGGGGGAATGGGGGAAAAACCCCGTGATATACCTAATTAATTAAATTTTCCCCGGGAGAAGGGAAATTATCCATCTTTAAAAGAAAAGTCTGGCCATAAAATGGGCGTTTGAAACCCCCAGGTACTAACTTTACAAAAATTCAGCTAGTGTCCACCAACCCCCCTCTGGGTGCGGGAGAAAAGGGGGAAAAATCCCGGGGTACCGCTGGTTTTCCTTGCCCTGCAGGATTTTTCTTTTACAGTAGAACAAGGGCCCGGAAGCACAGGAAAAGCAGATGCCCCCCAAAGTCACACTGGAGGCGGGTGGGCCCAAACCCCCCGGGTTTGGGGAGAGGGGGGGGGAGGAGAAGGCCCCAAGGTCCATTGAGGTCATACGGGGACCGAGTTTCTGATCTCGGGGAGTAAAGCCTTTAGCCAACTCAGTATCGATATGGTACTGACATTTGTTTTGTTTTGTAGACTGCGGGGGTAGCATGGATCTGGGTCAGGGTTTTTCTGGGGCAAAATTTAAAACAGGGGGGGTGGGTTTTTT
>JAODAL010070360.1:0-15954 GCA_025379985.1 Phyllomedusa bahiana | reverse complement strand
CGAAAAAAAGTGCCAGGGGCATGGCTTAATAAGAAACATTACCACTCTGAGCAGGTCAAAAAAAAACAGGGAGGGCTGAACTAAATCTTTTTCTTTGCTAAACAAAATAGTCATTGAAAAACTGAATATTCAGTTTATTTCTGTCTAAATTAAAATAGTTTGATTATCTGAAACTTTCAAGTGTAATAGATGCAAAAAATAGAAAAATCAGGGGCACAGTACTTAGTACATGATATAATGTTAATAACATACTGTTATATAATATTACATAATAAAATATTTATTTTGCCCACCATGGAGAGTTTGCTGACATTTAAGAGTCTGTCCTCAGCAAAAAATGATATTATTCTGTTGTTATTAAAGATACTGTAGAAGGGATATAGCAAAATCCTTGTTTCATCACCTTCCATTTACTTTAGCATCTAAAATAAATAATAGTAAATGTTCAGCCAAAAAAGAGGGAAGCTTCCTCCTTTCCAGCCTTCTGTGGAACATATGCTAGACGTTTGAATAGTACAGTAAGACAGAATTACATTTCCATCTGGTAATTCAAATCTGCGCATTTGAATATATTTTGCAATGACAATCATCTTGAAGTAGGCTTTTCAACAACAAGAATGTCAAAATAATTTTTTTCACAGGTGCAGTATAAATAGCTGGAACAAATTATATAAAACAAAATATTCCTGCATGTCTGTATTTGCACATTGTCTGATGATTATATTAGGCTTCTATGTCTATCGGTTTACATGACAGTAGGGTGAGCTGCATGTAAAGATATGTTCTTCATATAAAGCAATACATAGCAATCCACTTTCACCATCAGATTAACATCATTGCTCTATAGATATAATGCACTGTTGTGAACAATGAGACAGATCATCACTAGCAGTACACTACTAGTCAGCAAAGACTGATGTAATGTACTATATAAATCAGTTCTGTACATTAAATCCTCATTTAGTACCAAGATAGAAGTTTTACTAATGGATACTTGTAATAAACAATTACACATTTTCATTTCTTGGTCTTTAGTTTCTCAGCTCTCTCAGTTCTCCTCGCACGTTCTGCAATTTTTCTTGGAAATGTGTAAATAAGTTGACAAGTGGGTATTCCCATTTCCAATGTTGATAGGGTCTGATTCTGCATGCATAGATTAGAAAGCATTAGGCTGGGTTGCAACCTGAAGTGGCTGAGATGTGGTTGTGATGAATGACAGCACACCGACTTGCGAGGCAACACAGGTTATTTAATAAAAGCTGCATGCTAAATTTCTTAGATAACACTTGACAAAGAAAATGTTTGAGTCATTGTGAAAAACACATGACCTTCCAATTCAGTGCAGTTTAGATCACCTCACCATCACACTTGACAACTTAGTAGCTGGAACATTTGAACTAGGCTTTGGAATGTAAAGAAATACATCCATGTGAAAGGGAGGCTGATAGAAAGATTAGTAAAATTAGAGTTATTTAGTTTTAAGAAAAGACTATCATGGGTCAATATTGAGCTCTCTCCCATGATCTATTTATAACCTGGACTGTATCTGGAACAAGGGGGCGTCCTCTATATCTAAGGTTGCTAAATAAACATAGAAAGGGATGCTTTACTGTAAGTAGTGAGACTGTGAAACTCGCTTCCAGATGAACTAGTTATGGTGATCTCACTAAATGACTGGATGCATTTCTAAAGTGCAATAATATAACAATTTATAGTGAGTAGGATCCTGGAGAATGTTTGTTGATCCAGGGATTGACTCTGAATGACAGACTGGAGGTGGGAAGGACATTTTTGTTTTTGCCTCCCTCTGAATCATAGGACAGATCAGCACACTATTGCAGGAGGAGGGGGTCCATCCATCTGCCCACTAAAGACCATCACCCCCACTTATTACCCAAACTTTGTGGTATCACAAGTTTTAAGGGACATAGTCCACTACCCCTACTCCTATATCCCTGCTATGGGATAATATCCTGAAATCAATAAAAACGTTTGTTTTTTCAACCTTACAAACTGCAAAACTGTGTAACATTCAGTGTTCAATATATTCCTACATTTCCTATAAAAGTAACAGATGAACTTCACAATGCAGTGTTCTATGGAAATGTGCACAGTATCGTTACTTTACAGGGAATGGAAATAGTTCATATCAGAGACTGGGAACAATAACAAATGACCTTTAAGTGATAGATATTCAAAAATGAATCTATGTTTAAATGTATGTATGGTATTGGTGTTAAATATATTCTGGTAAGTTATAGTTTATATGCAGCAAGGTTTTAATACAGACATTCACACACACATGCACTCATAGTTATATTGGAAAACTGCTAGTACAAGGGAAATTTCAGGGGGGAGGGGGAGGTGGTGATGCTGGTGCCTAGATATTTTGGGCATTGTTTTAAATAAGTACATCATATCAACCACCTGAGAGTCACATCCATATAAAAAAAGGATATAAGAAGGGGAGTGAGTAATCCTAAGAGGTGGAACCCTGTTCAGCCAAGGAACCTTCCTCAAGGACAAATACATGTGTTTGCCATAAGGAAGAAACAATGAGGACATATTAAAAAAGACGGAATCAACCATCTACACATTAAAGGAAATCAATTTAAGATATATTTGCTATATTCTATGGGCCACATGTATGAAACTTTTTTGGTCTAAAACTCACTTTTTCCCCCATTTCTATGGGGATAAAAGTGAGTTTTAGACCAAAACCATTTCATACATGTGGCCCATGGGTCTGTAACTTTATAGCTTTCTTGAAGAATGTAATAACCCATTCATAAGGGTTTGTTCTTAGTTAGATAATACTTCTGAAACCTAGATATGCATTTACTGTATATAAGCCAGGATATTTTTAACCCCTTACAACCGGAGCCAGTTCTGGCCTCTCTGACAGAGCCCCATTTTTTTAAATCTGGAATCTGTCACTTTATGTCCGAATAACTTTTTGACACTTTAACCTATCCATGTGATTCAGAGATTGTTTTCTCGTGACACATTGTGCTTTAAGATAGAAAGAAATTGTGGTCCAAAAAATGCTTGTTTATTTGTGAAAAATATTAAAGTATCGTGAAAAAATGTGAAAAATGTACCAATTTCAAACTTCAAAAATTGTAAGACAGTTATTCCACTCAAAATAGTTTATAACTAGCATCTACCATATGTCTGCTGTAGTTTGGCATCATTTTTTTAAATGTCTTTTTTTAATGACATTAGGGGGCTTAGAAATTTAGTAGTAATTTTCAAATTTTCAAGAAAATTTGCAATATACATTTTTTTAGGGACCAGTCCAGTTCTAACGTGACTTTGATTGGCCTGTATGTTAAGTACCCACATAAAGGACTTCATCTAAGAAACTACACCCCTTAAAGTATTCAAAACAGCATTTAGGAAGTTTATTAAACCAATTAGGTTTTTCACAGGAATTAAAGCAAAGTAGAAGTGAAATTTCAAAATTTCACTTTTTTGCAGATTTTCAATTTTTATACATTATTCACAAGCATACGGTAAATGTGATCAGGGAAATGCAACTTAATATTGATTCCCCAGATTCTGCCGTTTTCAGAGATATCCTATATGTGGCCCTAGTGCGCTATTTGGCTCAACCACAAGCCCCAGAATAGGAAGAGTACCTACCGGACTCTGGGGTCTCATTTTTATTACATTTTATTTAGGGGCCATTTCAGGTTTGCGGATACCCTAAGGTGCTAAAACTTAATAAACTCCCCTAAAAAGACCCTATATTGGAAACTACACCTCTTAAGAATATATCCAGGGGTGTAGTGGGCATATCGACCCCACAGGTGTGTCACAAAAATTTTTAAAGCTTTGGGGGGCTGTGAAAATGAAAAAAAATTTTTTTTTCCAACAATCTGCAATTTTAGCTGAAAATGTTTCATTTTTACAAGAAATCCTGGGAAAAAAGCACCCTTAATTTTGTTACACAATTTCTTACAAGTTCGGCAATACCCTATATGTCGGTGTAAATTGCTGCTTGGGCGCATGGCTGGGCGTATAAGGAGCAGAGTGCTATTTGGCTTTTGAGAACGCAGTTTTTTGGTGGGCCATGTCGCATTACAAAGCCCCCAAAGTACCAGAACAGGTGAAACCTCCAGAAGTCAACCCCATTTTGGATTCAGCCTCCCTCAAGGATCTCATCTAGGGGTGTATTGTGCATTTTGGGCGCACAGGTGTTCCATAATTTTTTTTTTTGTATCGGGCTAGGAAAATGAGCGGGAAAAACACAGTTCCGCCATTGTTTTTTGGGCTTCAATTCTACAGTGTTCGCCGTGCAGTTTAAATGACATGATAACTTTACTATGAGGGTCGGTACAATTGCAATGATAATAGATTTTATATAGTTTTTTATGTTTTATTACTTTTACACAATAGAAATAGGTCTATAAAAATTGTGTTTTTATGTTGTCCTGTTCTGATAGCCATAACTTTTTTATTTTTCTGTATGCGGAGCTGATTATGGGCTTTTATGTGGGATGAGTTGAAGTTTTTATTAGTACCATTAGGCCTCATTCACACGGCTTATTTCGCCGCGTATTTGCCGACGGATTGACGATCGTCAATCTGTCGGCAAATCAGTCAGAAACAAGTCACAGCCTATTTTCTATTGATTTCAATAGAAAATACGGTTCGTTCACACGACGCGTATTTCCGTGCCGATTGCCCGCGGGATTGACGACGGCAATCCGGAGGGAAAAAAACAATGTGCATGGTCAATTATTTACGGACGGATTCACCACCTACCAATGATTGGAGATGGTGAATCCGTCGGGAAATCAGTTACAAATAAAGGCCACAACTTATGGCACTTATTTGCAACTGATTTTCAACTGATTTCAGAACGTATTTACGATCGGCAATCAGATGTAAATACGTTCTGAAATAAGCCGTGCGAATGAGGCCTTATGGTGGACATATGCCGCTTTTATCACTTTTTATTAAGGTTTTTGTGAGGCATTTTGAAAAAAATAGTGTTTTTTATTTTTATTTTTTACAGGCGGTCACCAGCAGTATAACTGACATACTAGTATTACTAAGCAGGTCATACGGTTACAGAGATACCCAATTTGTATATTTTTTATGTTTTACTGCTTTTACACAATAAAAAAAACTTTTTTTCAAAAAGGGAAAACAAAGTTTTTGCATCGCCATAATTCTGAGAGCCAAACTTTTTTATTTTTCTGTTAACTGAGCTTGTAGGGGCTTGATTTTTGCGGGGTGAGTTGTCGTTTTTATTGGTATAATTTTTGGGGGCAAGACTTTATGATCAGTTTTAAATCCGTTTTTTGGAAGGCAGGGTGAAGAAAAAACTGCAATCATAGTAGTGTTTTTTTTATTTTTAACAGCGCTTACCGTGCAGTATCCATGACCAGTTAGCTTTACTATCTGGGTCAATATGATTATGGCGATACCCAATTTATATAGTATTTTTATTTTTTATTTTGAAGCACTTTAAAAAAAAAAAAAAGTGGTTTTTTATTGTGTTAAATAATATTTATGCATCGCTGTCTTCTGAGAGCCATAACTTTTTTATTTTTCCGTATACAGAGACGTGTAAGGACTTTTTTTTTGCATAATGAACTGACGTTTTAATTGGTACTTTGTTGTTTATATGAGTTTTTGATCGCTTTTTATTCCATTTTATGTGCTGCAGGATGTACAAAAATTGCAATTCTGTGACTGTTTTTTGCTTTTTACGGCGTTCACCGTACGAGTTAATTAATGTGACAGATTTATAGGGTGGGTCATTACGCACGCGGCGATATCAAATATGGGTACTTATTTATTTTTGATCTTTTTGGGGCGTTTTGGTGTTTGAAAAAGGGGAAAAGGGGGTGTAAAAGTTTAATTTTTATTTTTTGTGTTTGTGTTTTATTTTTTTAAACTTTTTTTCCCTTTTTCACATTTTTTTACTTTCCCGAATGGAGATTTGTAACAGCAAACCCCCATTGGGAAAAGCAATCGTAGTTTGTTTGTTTGAATAGGAACCTGTGCACAGCGTTTAACTGCTGTGTACAGGTCGCCATGGTAACTACTGACACCATGCCCACAATGCATTGTGGGCATGGTGATGTCACCAGACTACCCAGATGCATTCAGACAGCATCCGGGGAGTCTGGTAAGTGGACCAGTAGCGGCGCAGAGCGCCCATTACTGTCCCCGATAGTAGGCAGGGGGAGCTCACTCCTCCTTCCTGCGGCTTTATTATCGCGACCATGACAGGTTGCGATAATAAAGCGTTAATCACCCGCGGCCGGAGCTCGGCATGAAGCCAGCGGTAATTTACAGCTGGTTCCATGTCGCGATCTCGCGCGGCTCGCCCGCAAGCCCGCGCGATCACCAGGATGTATGCATACGTCCATTTGCGGGTAGTCACTTCCCGCTAGGGCGTAGGCATACGTCCAATGTCGGGAAGTGTTTAAGGACCTCAACACATGTTTTCTGTTGTGACTATCGGGATAAATTTTAACGGTATCCACGAATGGAATGCACAAACAAGATATGAATGGGACCTTTTTATTATAATATTGACATACAAATGCATTTTCAGTACAGATAATTTTGTTCTGGTGCTTAAACGTACTGTACAGTATTTGTCTGGAAAATCTTTTTTGTTTTTGTTTACCATGTACATCTTGTAATTTTTCTGCACTCTCACATAATTTTTCCTTCTTCTTGCTGCTTGCTATTTTTTTTGTTTTTCTTGTAGAACAGTTAAAAATGAATGAACTGGCCAATGTCATATGCCCACACATATGACTGGTAGAAAAATATAAAATCATACTCATGTATTGGCAAACTGCACTATAGAAATTCCACATTGCTATAAGTTTTATATAAACATATATGTTTCCATATAAAGTTAAGTCTGGATGTCATATTTGTTATGGATGAGCTCTGTGCACTATATAAAAAACAGATGAAAAATTATCTTTATTCTGTTTTTTCCTCAGTGATTTACCTCTACTCTTAAGATGAAGAATAGTGTACGGTACCTGTTTGAATTTTTTATTAACGGATCTAATTTTTAAGTTTCTCATGTTTTCTAGAGGGGAAATTAGCATCCACATAGCATTCAATTTAGCACAGCAACTAGAGATGGGCAAATTTATTCTAACGAACTGAAATTCGTTTAGAATTTCAGGAAAACTTCGATTCTGAACAAAGTCGAAGTTTGGGGTGATTTGCGGGAACGACGCGTGTTTTTGATTGATAAAATGGCTGCAGCACATGGCGTTACATGGGGCAAAGAACTCTGGGAGGAAGAAGGGCATAGCCTGCATGACATGTGCAGAGATGAAGTCAATCAGAGACCGGCGGGATTCTGTGACGGAACCGCACTATATAAGTCCGTACGCCATGCTCGCCCTCACACTCCTCTCACTGTGCTGTGTAGGGAAGGTGCTGCCACCGCTGCTGCTTATGATATCTCACACTAAAGAACTCACTTTTATACAGCGATTTATGGAGGGTGTCCCCAGCGTGTCTCAGAGACTGCTTCTCTTACGTTCTAATTCTGATTTTGGGGTATTGGAACTGAAGTCCAGTGTGCGTCCAATTCAGCTGCATATACATTTTAATGCTATCTGCTCAGTTCTTGAGCACATTGAATATCCAAGGTTTATCTAAGCCTGTTGCTGTTGCATTCAGTTAAAGAAACAGCCTTTTTACAATCCAAATGCCACTTAATTTTTCGTTGCTTATTTATTTTGCGCAACTTAGATCCAGGGGTTAATTAAGCGTTGTTCTGCAGTTGTGGTCACTAAAAGAAACGTTCTTTTTTCACCGCCAAAGAAGAAATTTTGCCTGTAGTATAATTCATAACTGAAGGTTAATTACAAGTTTTTCTGTTGTTGTGTTCCGTAAAATACACGCCGTTTTAACACGCTACAAAGCTGGTAATTAATGACAGCACATTTCTTTTGCGCAATTTACATCCCACGGTTAACTAAGTATTTTTTTGCAGTTGTACTTAGCAAAAGAAACGTTGTTGTTCACCACCAAAGAAGAAATTTTGCCTGTAGCATAATTCTGATCCGAAGGTTAATTACAAGTTGTTCTGTTGTTGTGTTCCGTAAAATAAACGCTGTTTTAACACGCTACAAAGCTGGTAATTGTTGGCAGCACATTTCTAAGGTGCTAAAACTGAATAAACTCCCCTAAAAATACCCTATATTGGAAACTACACCTCTTAAGGAATATATCCAGGGGTGTGTGACATTCCCCCCAAAGGGGGGCCCCAAAAAATTTTTTTAGCGTGGGCGTGAAAATAAAAAAAAATTTTTTTTTTTCCCAAACAATCCAATTTTAGCTAAAAATGTTCATTTTTAAAGTAATCCTGGTAAAAAATCACCCAAAATTTGTTACGCAATTTCTTCCAAGTTGGGCAATACCCTACAGCCCGGGTAAACTGCTGTTTGGGATGCAGGGCGTATAAGGGAGGGAGTTTTTTTGGGTTTTTGGAACGCGATTTGGGGGGGCCATGTGCATTTACAAACCCCCCAAAGTACCAAACAGGTAAAAAACCTTCAGAAGGACCCCATTTTGGTTTCAGGCCTCCCTCAAGGATTCATCTAGGGGGGTATTGTCATTTTGGGCGCACAAGGTTTTCCCATAATTTTTTTTTTTTTTGCATGGGTAGAAAATGGCGGGAAAAACACGTTCCCCCATTGTTTTTGGCTTAAATTCTACAGTGTTCGCCGGCTTTTTTAAAAGACATGAAAACTTTTACTTGGGGGTGGGGTCAATTGCATTAAAAGTTTTTTATTGTTTTTTTTTATGTTTTTTATTTTTTACACATAAAAATGGGTCTATAAAAAATTGCTTTTTTATTTTGTCCTGTTTGATCCCCATAATTTTTTTAGTTTTCTGTAAACGGACGATTAGGCTTGTTTTATGTGGGTGGTTGAAGTTTTTAATTAGTACCTTTTGGGGACAATGCCGCTTTTTCACTTTTTATTAAGGTTTTTGTGGGGCATTTTGAAAAAATACAGCATTTCTAGAAGTTTTTTTTTTTTTTTATTTTTTACAGCGGTCCCATGCAGTATAACTGCAAATATATTTATTTGCGGTCGATAGTTAAACAAGAT
The DNA here is from genome assembly GCA_025379985.1 of Phyllomedusa bahiana. Taxonomy (NCBI): domain Eukaryota; kingdom Metazoa; phylum Chordata; class Amphibia; order Anura; family Hylidae; genus Phyllomedusa; species Phyllomedusa bahiana. The sequence goes on along the minus strand of JAODAL010070360.1, from coordinate 6,838 downwards.
ACCCAATTTGTATTTTTTTTATGTTTTACTGTTTTTACACAAAAAAACATTTTTTTCAAAAAGGAAAACATTTTTTTCATCGCCATATTAGAGCCATAACTTTTTTATTTTCTTTTACTAGCTGTGTGGGGCTTTTTTTTTTTGGGCGGGATGATTTGTCTTTTTTATTGGGTATAATTTTGGGGGGGGAAAATTTATCATCTTTTTTTAAATCCTTTTTTTTGGGAAAGGGCAGGTGAAGAAAAAACTGCAATCATAGTAGGTTTTTTTTTTTTTTTTAACCGCTTACCCTGGTAAACCATGCCAGTTAGCTTTCTATCTGGGCAATATGTTTTGGCGATACCAATTTATATAGTTTTTTTTTTTTTGAAGCACTTTTTAAAAAAAAACAGTGTTTTTTATTTTGTTAAATAATATTTAGCATCCGTCTTTGAGAGCCCTAACTTTTTTTTTTTTCCGTATACAAGACGTGTAAGGACTTTTTTTTTGCAAATGAATGCTTTTTAAATTGGGGATTTTTGTTTAAATTTTAGTTTTTGATCGCTTTTTATTCCTTTTTGGCTGCAGGATTACAAAAATGCAATTCTGTGCTGTTTTTGTTTTTTTAAAGGTTCACCCTACGAGTTTTAATTAATGTGACAGATTTATGGGGGGGTCGTTAGCACGGGGGGCGATACCCAAAAAAAAGGGGACTTATTTATTTTTGATTTTTTTGGGGGGATTGGTGTTTGTAAAGGGGAAAGGGCGGTGTACATTTTAATTTTATTTTTTGTGTTTGTGTTTTACTTTTTTACTTTTTTTTTTCTTTTTTTACATTTTTTTTCTTTTCCCCCTGGGGATTTGTAACACAAATCCCCATTGGGGAAAAGCAAACGTTAGATTTTGTTTTTAATAGGAACCTTGCACAGATTATGCTGTGTACAGGTCGCCCTGGAATACTGACCCATGCCACAATCCATTTTTGGGATGGTGGCCCCCAACTACCCCGGGTGCATTAGACAGCATCCGGGGAGTTGGAAGCAACCAGTAGCGGCCAGAGCGCCATTACTGTGCCCATTTTAGGGAGGGGGGAGCTACCCTCCTTCCGCGGCTTTATTATCGCCCATGACATTTGCGTAATAAAGCGTTTAAACACCCGCGGCCCCAGCTTGGCATGAGCCCGCGGAATTTACAGCTGGTTCCATGCGCGATCTCGCGCGGCTCGCCCGCAAGCCCGCCGATCCCAGGGTGATATACTCCCTTTTGGGGGTAGTCACTTTCCCCCTAGGGCGTAGGCATAGTCCCCAAATTTGGGAAGGTTTAAAAGGGCCTCAAAAAAATTTTTCTGTTTTGACATCGGTAAATTTTAACGGGACCACGAAGGAATGCACAAAAAAGATTGAATGGGACCTTTTTATTATAATATTGAATACAAAAGATTTTCAGTACAGATAGTTTTGTTCTGGTGCTTAAACGTACTGTATAGTATTTGTCTGGAAAATCTTTTTTGTTTTTGTTTACCATGTACATTTGTAATTTTTCTGCAATCTCACATAATTTTTCCTTTTCTTGCTGCTTGCTATTTTTTTTTTTTTTCTTGTAGAAAATTAAAAAAAAAATGAACTGCCCAAACTATGTCCACACATATGCGGGGAGAAAAATATAAAATCATACTCAAGATTGGCAAACTGCACCATAAAAATTTCCACATTTCTATAAGTTTTTTAATAAACATATAGTTTCCATATAAAGTTAAGTCAATGTCAATTTGTTTGGAGACTCTGTGCACTATATAAAAAAAGATGAAAAATTATCTTTATTGTTTTTTTTCCTCAGTGATTTACCCCACTCTTAAAAAGAAAAATAGTGTACGGTACCTGTTTGAATTTTTTTTAAGGATCAAAATTTTTAAATTTCTCATGTTTTCTAAGGGGAAATTGCATCCACATGCTTCAATTTTGCACAGCAACTAGGATGGGCAAATTTTTTTCTAAAAAACTGAAATTCTTTAAATTTCAGGGGAAACTTCGATTCTAACAAAGTCAAGTTTGGGGGTGTTTGCGGGAACGACCGTGTTTTTTTATTGATAAAAAGGCTGGACACATGGCGTACATGGGGGAAGAAATCTGGGAGGAAGAAAGGGATAGCCTACATGACATGTGCAGAGATAATCAATCAAACCGGCGGGGTTCTGTACGGGAAACCCGCACTATAAAGTCCGTAGCCATGTCCCCACACTCCTCCCCTGTTTCTTGTGAGGGAAAGGGGTGCCAAACCCTGCTGCTTATGAATCTCACACTAAAGAACTCACTTTTATACGCGATTTATGGAGGGTCACGCTTTCTCAGAACTGTTCTCTTACGTTCTAAACTGATTTTGGGGTATTGGAAAAGAATCAGTGTGCGTCCAAATTTAGCGATATACTTTTTTAAAGCTATCTCTCAGTTCTTGAGCCATTGAATATCCAAGGGTTATCTAAGCCGGGTTTCGTTGCATTCAGTTAAAGAAACACCCTTTTTACAACCAAATGCCCTTAATTTTTCGTTGCTTATTTATTTTGCACAACTTAGATCCAGGGGTTTTTTTAAGCGTTGTTTTGCTGTTTTGGGCACTAAAAGAAACTTCTTTTTTTACCGCCAAAAGAAATTTTGCCTTAGTATAAATTTTAACTGAAGGTTTAATTACAAGTTTTTCTGTTTGTTGTGTTCCATAAAATTTCACCCGTTTTAACACGCTACAAAGCTGGTAATTATTACAGCACATTTCTTTTGCCCAATTTAAATCCCCGGGTTAACTAAGTATTTTTTTTCAGTTGTACTTAGCAAAAGAAACGTTTTTTTTTCACCACCAAAGAAAAAATTTTTGGGGCTGTAGCATAATTAATATCCAAAGGGTTTTAATTACAAGTTTTTTTTTTGTTGGGGTTCCGTAAAAAACAGGGGGGGGTTTTAACCGCTACAAAGTGGTTTAATTTTTTGGGCCCAACCCAAATTTCAAAGGGTGCTAAAACTGAAAAAAACTCCCAAAAAATTTTCCCTATTTTGGAAACTACACCTTTTTAAGGAATTTTATCCGGGGGGTGATTGAGCATATGACCCCCAGGGGGGCCCCAAAATTTTTTGGGCGTTGGGCTGGGGGAAAATAAAAAAAAAATTTTTTTTTCCCAAACAATCTGCAATTTTAGCCGGAAAAATTTTTTAAATTTTTAAAAAGTAACCCTTTGGAAAAAAAGCCCCCCCAAAATTTTGTTACGAAATTTTTCTTTCCAAATGTTCGGCCCAATTTCCCAAACATGTCGGGGGAAAATTGCTGTTGGGCGCATGACAGGGATATAAGGGGGGGGAGGGGAGTTTTATTTGGTTTTTTGGAAGCAGATTTTGGTGGGGCCAAGTCGCTTTTTTTACAAACCCCCCCCAAATTTCCCAAAACAGGTGAAACCTTCCGGAAGGCACCCCTTTTTGGGATTCAGCCTCCCTCAAGGATCTATCTAGGGGGGTATTGTGCATTTTGGGGGCGCACAGGTGTTCCATAATTTTTTTTTTTTTTTCGGGCTGGAAAATAGGGGGGAAAAAAACACAGTTCCCCCATTTTTTTTTTGGGCTTAAATTCTCATGTTCGCCGGCTTTTTAAATGACATGATAACTTTATTATGGGGGTCGGTACAATTGCAATGATTAGATTTTTTTTTTTTTTTTATTTTTTTTTTTTTATTTTTTTTTACAAAATAAAAATAGGTCTATAAAAAATTGCATTTTATTTTGGTCCTTTTCTGATGGCCATAACTTTTTTAGTTTTCTGAAACGGACGTTTATGGCTTGTTTTATGTGGGTGGTTGAAGTTTTTTTAGTACCTTATGGGGACAAATGCCGCTTTTTCACTTTTTTTTAAGGTTTTTTGGGCTTTTAAAAAAAATACAGCATTTCTAGAAGTGTTTTTTTTATTTTATTTTTACAGCGGTCACCATGCAGTATAACTGCAACTATATTACTCGCAGGTCGATGGGTTACAGGAATACCCAATTTGTATATTTTTTATGTTTTACTGCTTTTACACAAAAAAAATTTTTTTAAAAAAGGAAAACATGTTTTTGCATCGCCATATCTGAGAGCCATAACTTTTTTTTTTTTTTTTTTACTAGCTGTGTAGGGGCTTTATTTTTGGGGGATGGTTGTCTTTTTATTGTATATTTTGGGGGACAAACTTTATCATCATTTTTTTAAAACGTTTTTTTGGGAAGCAGGGGGAAGAAAAAACTGCAATCAAAGTAGGTTTTTTTTTTTTTTTTAACGCGTTTCCGGCGTACCTGACCAGTTTTCTTTACTATTGGGCAATATGATTATGGCGATACCAAATTTTATATTTTTTTTTTTTTTTGAAACACTTTAAAAAAAAAAAGTGTTTTTTTTTGTGTTAAATATTTTTTATGCATCGCTGTTTCTGAGAGCCAAACTTTTTTTTTTTTTCCGTATCAAGACGTGGAAGGACTTTTTTTTGCATAATGAACTGCTTTTAATTGGTACTTTTTTGTTTTTTTTATTTTTGATCCTTTTTTTTTCCATTTTTGGCTGAGGATGTACAAAAAAGCAATTTTTGTGGGTTTTTTGTTTTTTTTCGGGTTCCCGTACGAGTTTTAATTAATGTGACAGATTTTAGGGTGGGGCGTTACGCCCAAAAAGGGCGATACCAAATATGGGTACTTTATTTATTTTTGATCTTTTTTGTGGGGCGATTGGTGTTTGTAAAGGGGAAAGGGCGGTGTACATGTTTAATTTTATTTTTTGTGTTTGTGTTTTACTTTTTTACTTTTTTTTACTTTTTCACATTTTTTTACTTTTCCCCAGTGGGGATTTGTAACAGCAAATCCCCATTGGGGAAAAGCAATCGTTAGATTGCTGTTTGAATAGGAGACCTGTGCACAGCGTTACTGCTGTGTACAGGTCGCCATGATAACTACTGACACCATGCCCACAATCCATTGTGGGCATGGTGACGTCACCAGACTACCCGGATGCATTCAGACAGCATCCAGGGAGTCTGGTAAGCAGACCAGTAGCGGCGCAGAGCGCCATTACTGTGCCGATTGTAGGCAGGGGGAGCTCACTCCTCCTTCCTGCGGCTTTATTATCGCGACCATGACAGGTTGCGATAATAAAGCGTTAATCACCCGCGGCCGGAGCTCGGCATGAAGCCAGCGGTAATTTACAGCTGTTCATTGCGCGATTCCCGGCTCGCCCGCAAGCCCGTGCGATCACCAGGATGTATGCATACGTCCATTTGCGGGTAGTCACTTCCCGCTAGGGCGTAGGCATATGTCCAATGTCAGGAAGTGTTTAAGGACCTCAACACATGTTTTCTGTTGTGACTATCGGGATAAATTTTAACGGTATCCACGAATGGAATGCACAAACAAGATACGAATGGGACCTTTTTATTATAATATTGACATACATAAATCTTGCTATAAGTTTTATATAAACATATATGTTTCCATATAAAGTTAAGTCTGGATGTCATATTTGTTATGGATGAGCTCTGTGCACTATATAAAAAACAGATGAAAAATTATCTTTATTCTGTTTTTTCCTCAGTGATTCACCTCTACTCTTAAGATGAAGAATAGTGTACGGTACCTGTTTGAATTTTTTATTAACGGATCTAATTTTTAAGTTTCTCGTGTTTTCCTAGAGGGGAAATTAGCATCCACATAGCAATCAATTTAGCACAGCAACTAGAGATGGGCAAATTTATTCTAACGAAGTGAAATTCTGAATGAAGTCGAAGGTTGGGGTGATTCGCGGGAACGACGCGTGTTTTTGATTGATAAAATGGGGGGAGCACATGGCATTACATGGGCAAAAAAAAGTCGGGGAGGAAAAAAGGGTAGCCTACAGAATTGCAAGATAAGTCTTCAGAGACCGTGGATTCTGTGACGTCACCGCCAATAAGTCCAACGGCATCTCGCCCCCTCAAAAACCCCTCTCACTTTGCTGTGTGGGAAGGTGCTGCCCCCGTGTGCTTATGATATCTCCACTAAAAACTCACTTTTATACAATTTTATGTCCGCTTGTCTGAGACTGTTCCAGTTCTGCCTTTTTGCTGTTGCATTCATTTTAAAAACAGCCTTTTTTCAATCCAAATGCCACTTAATTTTTTGTTGTATTTATTTTGGCAACTTAGATCCAGGGGTTTTGGGTTTCTGCTGTTTGGTCACTAAAAAAACGTTCTTTTTCACAACCAAAGAAAATTTTCCTGTAGCATAAATTCTATTCAAAGGTTAATTTCAAGTTTTTCTGTTGTTGTGTTCATTTTAAAAAACCCGTTTTAACTCACTTCAAAAACTGGGGAATTGTTGGCACACATTTTTTTGCTCAAATTTACATCCAAGGGGGTTTAAATAAGTTTTTTTGCTTGTACTAGTAAAAAAAACATTCTTTTTTACCCCAAAGAAAAAAATTTTGCCCGAGCATAATTATATCCCCAGGTTAAAAACAATTTTTTTTGTTGTTTGTGTTCCGTAAAAATACACCCGTTTTAACTGCCCCAAAGCTGGTATTTTTGGGGCAGCACATTTCTTTTGCGCATTTATATCCAAGGGTTAATTAAGTATTTTTTTTTCAGTTGTATTTTGCAAAAAAACTTGTTTTTCACCCAAAGAAAAATTTTTCCTGTCATAATTTATATCCAAAAATTAAATTAAACCTGTTTGTGCTTTTATATTCAGTAAAATACACAGGTTTTTAAACAGCACAAACCAATTAAAATTTTTTTGGCCATTTGTGGAGGTAATTTTTATCCAAGGTTTAAAAAAGCTTTTTACTGTTATTTGGAGTCAAATACGGTGTGTATTTATCATAAAAAC
>JAODAL010070359.1:0-15955 GCA_025379985.1 Phyllomedusa bahiana | reverse complement strand
AAAAATTTTTTTTTTTCCAGTGTACCTTATTTTATATACAGCAGGGAAATCCTGGAGGGGACCATGGGTTAGACCACCCTGCTATATGCTTACTCCCAATGAAAGGCAACCAGGATGCTGGACCCATACTAACCAAATAAACATAGTCGATCAGTCTGTACTGTCGACACCTATTTTAACAATGGCCTTTCACTCCACCAAGGCTCCTTACCTTGGTGGCATGTGTCCCGGACTCCCCAGACATATGTCTAGAACCTGGCTGGTATGTATAATGCCAATGCAGACTCTTCCAGCTGCGGCCTTACAGTATACATACACTAACTTTAGCAAAGCAACGCACTGTGTTATAGAATAATTTTTAGGAAAAGCTGTACGGTTATAAATGGTAAAAAAAAAAAAAAAAACCTCAATACAAACATGTTGGTGCTGTGAAATGTTTTCATTCAAATGTTATTTTTAAAGGGAATGTGTCATTACAAATAGACCTTTTGCTTAACTCATTCTTTTATGTTAAACACATTTTTAAAGCATTTTTGGTTATTTTTTTATTTTCCATATCATTATCAATATTTTTCAGAAATCCTAAAATCTTGCAGTTTTTACTTTGGCCACTAGGCCTTATAATAGTCTTACACTTATTCTGTAAGGAAAGCTTTTCTGCAGTCTCCTCATTATCAGTACATGCAGGATTATAGAAATAGGTGACACCAATGTGTATAAATGAAACAGGATCTACCATTCACACTAGGAGACATTAGTCACAGTTCTCCCTCTCCATCCTTCCTGCACACTTACTTCTTCCCAGGTCACCGAATAAATCTAGAAGACTTTCCTATATAAGTCAATGGGTCTGCTGCTGTTCACAGGGCCCTATGTCTGTTTTAATTGTGCATATTATTATCAATATCCACCCCCCTCACACCGCCCCCTCGCCTTCCTCACTGAACACGAACATTTAACTGGTCATTTTGTTAGATTTTGTAGATTTTACTTTGGTCAAATACCTCACCATAGAAATCACCATCATACTGCTACCAAACAAATCCCACTATACCAAGACCAACATTACCAATAATGCTATTACATAGGAACCTGATTATACCGCCAGAACATGACCACAAAGTGACTGAATAATACCCCTACACTATTACTGATCAGTACACAAAGACCAATAGTACCGCCATATAGTGACCATATAGTGGTAGACAGGGCCGCCATCAGAAATTTTGGGGCCCCATACAGCTGGAGCGTCTGGCCACCCCCTGCGACTCCCCCTCCCTCTCAATCCCCGGCCGTCCCGGCAGAGCCCCACCAATCTCCCAACCCACAACCAAAGCCACCCCAGAAAAAAAAAAAAAAGGTTTTAGTGTCACAAGAAAAAAAAATGCAATTGTGCCATTGTTTTTGGATTTAGTTCTTGCTGGGTTATACAAGGTCCAGCAAATACCTCCACATGTCACCACTATAATGTTACTGGCAAAGCCAGTATACCCAGACCAATATTGCCAAGCAAAAATATATAAATTCTAAATAATACCACCACCTATCACTACCATATACTGACTAGTCCCACCATAATGTTATTGACTAAACCAGTATACCAAGACCAATATCACAAAACAACACTAATATCCAAGCACCTAATACCGCCACATCATCATCACATATCTCCAACATACTAATTCTGAATAATACCGCCATACTGTTAGTGATTATAAACCATCACACCAAAACCAACCAATATTTCCTTCATACAGTGACCCTATAGTGGTAGTTACCAGGTACACAGGTGCTTTGCAAATAGTTTACTTACATTTAGGACCTCACAGGTGACATCTTGTCTATTGAGTCGTTCATTTTCCCTTTTCTTCTCTATTCGGTCCAGACCTACATGATGACTTACCCCGTCCACCACTCATCTCTGTAGAATTTACAACACAAACACCTGAGACTCCTCACTTTTCTTTTATCATTTTCCCAACTGAGTGCCCCCTCCCCCCATGTACAAACTCCCCATCTATAATGGGCCAGATGGTAAGAATGGTAATTATAGGGCTCCCCCAGTCGGTATGTAGGTACAACGGGGCCCCCGGGCAGTTGTTAGGCACCCACCGGGCAGTAGCTAGGTAGCTTGGGGAGACGTAGGTAGCTTTGGGCCCCCGGGCGGTAGCTTAGAGTTCCCATGTAGGTAGAATGGTGGCCCCCTGTAGCATAGGCCACCCCTGTAGGTAGAATATGGCCCTCTGTAGATTAGGGCCCCCTTGTAGGCAGAATAGTCCGCCCCGTAGATTAGGGCCCCCTTGTAGGCAGAATAGTCCCCCCCTGTAGAAAAGGGGCCCCCCTTGTAGGCAGAAAGCCCCCCCCCAAAAAAAGAATAGGGCCCCCTTGGGAAGTCAGAATAGTCCCCCCAGTAGTTTAAAAGGGGTTGTCTCGCTACAAAAAATAGCTTTAAAAATTGTGGGGAAAAAACAAAATAAAGACTTTTTTCCAAATAAATTTTTTGTTCCCCCTTTTTCCCCCCTAAGGAGAAAAAAGTGAATTTAGGGCCCTTTCCCGGGCAATTTCATTTCCCCTTTCAGAAACGGGACCTGTATAAAATTTCCCCCCCTTCTGTTTTTTAAAATTGAGAAAAAAGGATGAGTGACTTCTAACACAGGTGGCCCCCGTGTCCCTTTTGCTTCCAGCAAAAAAAGTTTGGATTTATGTAAAAAAAAAAAAAAACTGTAATTTAGGGCTTTTTTTTTGGGGAAATCAGATAAAAAGCCCTGTTTAGTTTTAGAAGCAAATCGATCTAATTACCCTTTTAAAAAGCAGAGCACAGTGAAAGGAGCGTACAAGCTGTTTTGCAAATGACATATGCAAATGACCCCAGTCTAAACCCAGGAAGTGGCAGGGGTATTTCATTCAGTTTTGTCTAAAAATCTGTGGGGGGAGACAACTCCTTTAAGGCCCCCCTGTAAAGGGAAAAGTCCCCCCCGAGATTAAAGGGCCCCCTTTTAGGCAAATTTTCCCCCCCCCGAAAAATTTGGGCCCCTCTGTTGGCAGAATTTTCCCCCCCTGTAGGCAAATAGTTCCCCCCCCCCTTTATGGTTTCCCCCCGTAGGGCAAATAGTTTCCCCCCCCCCGTCTTTTGGGGGCCCCCCGTAGGGGAGAATTGTCCCCCTTTAGAAATTTAAAAAACCCCCGTAGGCAGAATAGTCCCCCCCGTAAAAATTTGGGCCCCCCCGTAGGCAGAAAAATCCCCCCCCCCTTTTTGGGAATTGTTCCCCCCTATCATTGGGGGGCCCCCCGTTTGACAAAAAGTTCCCCCCCCTTTTTGGGGGCCCCCTGTAGGGGATAGTTTTAACCCCCCCCAGCATTTGGGCCCCCTTTTTTATAGTCCCCCAGAATTAGGGGCCCCCCCCGGGGCATAGTTTCCCCCCCGTTTAAAGGGCCCCCCTGTGGGCAAGTTTTCCCCCCCCCAAATATTTTGGGGCCCCCGTAGGTAAGGGTTTTCCCCCCCCTATTTGGGCCCCTTGTGGGCAAGTCCCCCCCAGTATTAGGGGCCCCCCGTAGGCATTTTTTCCCCCCCCGGGGTTAAGGGCCCCCTGTAGGCTTTTTTTTCCTCCCCCCAAAATATTAGGGCCCCCTTTTAGGCAAAACCCCCCCCCCAAATATTAGGGCCCCCCGTAAAGGCCCTAATTTTTCCCCCCCCCATTTTAGGGCCCCCTTTTGGGATTGTTTTCCCCCCCCCCCCTAAATTTGGGCCCCCCCCCGTGGGCCCTTTGTTTCCCCCCCCGTATTTGGGCCCCCTTTTGGGGAAAAGTTTTCCCCCGTATTTGGGCCCCCCGTAGGGGTTATTTTCCCCCCCCTTTTTTTAGGGCCCCCCCGTAGGAAAAGTTTTTCCCCCCCCGTATTAGGGCCCCCTGTAGGCTTATTTCCCCCCCCCCCCCCAAATATTAGGGCCCCCTTTTGGCATGTTTTTGCCCCCCCCCGAAATTTGGGGGGCCCCTGTAGGAATTTGTCCCCCCCCCAGTAATTTGGGCCTCCTGGGCTAGATTCCCCCCCCGTATTAGGGCCCCCTTTTAGGGATAGTCCCCCCAAAATTTGGGGCCCCCCGTGGGTATAAAACCCCCAAATATTAGGGGCCCCCCGTAGGTTTTAGTCCCCCCCGTATTAGGGCCCCCCCGTAGGTTTTAGTCCCCCCCCAGGGCCCTGTGTAGCTTTTTGTAGCTAATTCCCTCCTGGCCGCGCTCCCCCGTGTCTCCCTTGCTTTCCCCGGGCCCTTTAAACCTTCTGCTTTCCGCTTGGGACAGAGAACAGGAAGCACAGCAGGTGGCGCGATTACGTCACTTCCGCCACGCCACCTGCAGAGCTATGTATGGCAGGGGCAGGGAGTGTATGGTGGCGGCGGGCCCCCCCTGGCTTCACAGACCGGCCGGCCCCGGCCCTATCGTCGGCCCTGCGCCGGGCACCTCAGCTCCCCGCCCGCCGCAGTGAACTGTTAAGTTCACTGCCGGCGGGCCCAAGAGCGGCATTACCGGGGGAGCAGACGCGGTAGCAGCTGCGCTCTGCCCCCTAAGACCACGGGCCCCGGGGCAGCTGCTACGTCTGCTACCCAAGTAGTTATGCTCCTGCTGTTGATAAATTTCATTAACAGCATCACTACTGCCACATCCCACAATCTACAAGTAAACCAGCCTATTTGTCGGCCTATGATGCTATGTTTAATTGATAAAAAAATTGGAACTACACTGTTGTAGCACAGTTTAGAATGAAGAGTATTGTAGTGAGTGACTTGTCACTGTAAGTAAAGACACAGGTGACATCATAGACAAAAGACATTGGGTGAAAATGGCTGGTTGCTATTCAATTTACATCACAACTGGCGCCGACAGGCCAGTTCTAAATTGTTTTAAGGCAGCGTAGAATGTACCAGAATGTATGAACCTGTTCTTCTGCAAGTCATAAATATAGGCACATTGTAGTGCCACTACGACAACTCATTATTAGTGTTGAGCGATTACGTTGGCCATCGACATCGGTCAATGGTTGATAGTCGACCATCATCGACAAGATATTCGATGGTCGATGGTAGATTATGATCGATGACCAATAAAGTCTATGGGAGAGCAACAACACCATTCATTTCTCTACACCCAAACAGGGCTGGAGAAGCTGGAATTAACATCCACAACAGTCAAATGGATACGTGCTACATCTTGGGCAACAACTTAAGTTAAAAAAAGCCACAGAAAAAAAAAATCACAGACCATTCACTATCCCTGTCTTGCACCACAGCATGAGCCTTAAACCTGAAATGACCCACAAATTAAAAAGTGCCAGAAGGCAGTTGATTGAACCAAATCATTTTAGTTGAACTGGACATTGAATATCCCTGTCCGGAACGCAGCATGAGCCCCAAACCTGCATGACCCCCAGATTTAAAAAGTGCCGGGAAAAAGGAGTCTTTCAACCACCATTTTAGTTTCACCGGACATAGACTATACCTGTCCTGGGCCACAGCATGAGCCCTAAACCTGTTTGACCCATAGATCACAAAGTGGCACTATGCTATTTTGTACAGTGACTGTCACTTAGTATTTTTTTTGGTAACATACATTGTTTACATAATTTATTAGGGAAGTTTTATTTATAGTTTTACATTATTATCATTTTGCTTTTTTTTTCAAGTGTGATAACATACAACATACAGTTTTTAAAGGTATTTTTTACACGTGTAGATGTGTTAATTCGTCCGCACACCCCATGATAATAAAAATGTCCTAATCATCCCCAAAACACTTCTTAGTTGAGAAGACATTTTGCCCTCCTGGCTTCTGAGAGTCATTCAGCCAATCAATTCAATGGTTTTCATTTTTCCTCCAAATCCTTCTTCAGTATTAGACAGACTCCCTGAGATCAATGACGCCCCCCATATGACTCCACCCCGAAAATTTTAAGCCCCAAAAGTGCAATTTGTGTCAGCCTGGGCCCTTTTCGACACTACTTAACCTCACAGAAATCACCTTTTTCAAAACAGATTTTTTTTGGAAATTTTTAAACTCTCTGATTCCCCCAACGGTGAAGCTAGTGCTGCCCAGCCCCCTGTTAACACGGAGGGCCCGGCAGGGCCAGACTTTTCAGTGGGGCAGTGAGGCCAGTTTTTAAAAAAATCCAGAAAAAAGGGGTCTTTTAACCCCCATTTTAGTTTTATGGGCATAGACTATACCTGCCTGGGCCACGCATGAGCCCCAAACCTGCATGACCCCCGATTTAAAAAGTGCTGGAAAAGGGGTCTTTCAACCACCATTTTTTTTCACGGACATTGACTATACCTGTCCCCGGGGCCCCAGCATAGCCCCCAAACCCGCATGACCCAGATTTAAAAAGTTCCGGAAAAAGGGTCTTTAAACCACATTTTAGTTTTTTCATGGAATTGACTATACCTTTTCCTGGGCCACAGCATGAGCCCAAACGGCATGAACCCAGATTAAAAAGTGCCGAAAAAGGATCTTTCAACCACCATTTTAGTTTCACTGGACATTGACTATACCTGTCCTGGTCCACAGCATGAGCCCCAAACCTGCATGACCCCAGATTGAAAGTGCCGGAAAAGGAGTCTTTCAACCACCATTTTATTTCACTGGACATTGACTATACCTGTCCCGGGCCACAGCATGAGCCCCAAACCTGCATGACCCCAGATTAAAAAGTTCCGGAAAAAGGAGTCTTTCAACCACCATTTTAGTTTCACTGGACATTGACTATACCCAGGGGCGTTGCTAGGGTCCCAAAACATCCGGGGCCCGGTCCCTGTGTTGAGTTTTGCTCAGAAGGGCGGGGTTCACACGGCGTTTTTTTACGCCCCATGAACCGCGGCGTGTTTTTACAGAGAAAAAACTGGCCAGTGCGTCCCTCTGAAGCTCCCACTAATATTTATATTCCCAAGAAAAAGGTAATCGTTGCTCTCAGTGACAGCTATGAGTTACCATAATGTCGGCCCGTACTTCGGGTGTATTGAAGCGCAATTACCCGCCAAAGTACGGACCAACATTATGTCATGTGAACATACACAGCGTATTTGTGGGGCATAACTGTGCTGTAATGTGCCCCACAAATACGGTGAAATCATAGCGGTGAGGGCTATGATTACCTGTTTCCCCTGGCACACAGACCTGCCTGTAAAAAAATAAGTGAACATGCCGCTTCTTTCGGAGGGGGAGGGGAGGAGTGAAATGGATGGGAGGTGGTCGGGGTGCTGCGAATTTCGCACTGGGGAGCGCGTACTTCCCAACTGCAGGTGGTTAAAGGGTGCACAAAAGGTCCGTGCCACCATGCGCTGTGTGAACATACCCTTAGGGGAGTATACGGTGTGTTTTGGAAGTCCCTGCTTTTTCAGAAACGTATTTCCCAAACCCCAAAAGGGGGGGCCCCGGTCATTACCTCCATTTTTCAGTTTAGCAAAGGGGTTGACCATGTGGGGAGAGACGAGATGAAATTTTCACAGCTCTCTGTGAAAAAACTATGAATTTCGTAATTGCGGCGGCATGTGGGTGTATTGAAGGAAATAAACCACAAAATTTCGACCCGATTTTTAGGGGGCAGTTAAAAATTCAAAAGCAACCCGGGGGCAAAAGGAAAGTTTTAAAAAAAAAAATTTAAATTAAAAAATTTTAAATTCCTCGGGGGGTTTGTAGTTTACATGTTTAAAAGGTTTGCTCAAATGGCTTTTGCGGGTTTCCATAGCTCTCATAGAGAACTATGGATTCCACGCCCTTTCCCCCATGCGTCAATACGATTTTTTTTATGAATAGGGGGGGGAATTAAGTGACATGTCAAGGGCATGTCTATGGGGCTGGTGGACTGTTGTCCACCCACTTCCCCCCAACCCCCCTTTGCTTCAAAGGAGAGTGCTGATCGCGAAAAGGTTTGGGAAAAAACAGTGAAATTGCGGCGCATACTGTACACGTCCCCAATACCCCGGGGTAAACTTTCCCTTTAAGGGACAAACAGGGCGGGGTTTATGTTTTAGTGATGTAAATTTGAGGTGATATTGTGGATATGTGTGTGTATACACAAAATACACCAAAAACACATACAGGGAAAAACAAAACCATACAGGGCATACTTACACATCAGGACTTTCCATACACACACATACAAGGCATACCTACACACATACAGGGCATACATACACACACATACAGGGCATACATACACACATACAACAAAACCAAACATACAGGGCATACAACACACAAAATACGGGCCCCAAAACTTTCCCCCAAAACATCCCGGGGCCCAATACCCCACCCCACAAAAGGGCATACACACACACATACAGGGCATACACACAAACAGGGCAAACATACACATACAGGGCAAAAATACACCACACATACATACGGGGGTTACATACAAAACCTTACGGGGGGTTTTACAAAACACACACATACAGGGTTTACATACAAGCAAAATCGGGATAGAAACACATTACAGGGCATACATACACACACTTTACAGGGCATTTTCCCCAACATACGGGGCCCATATATCACCACTTTTACAGGGATATATACACACACATACAGGGCTTCACACACACATACAGGGGCATTTTTTCACACACTTAAGGGGCTTTCATACACACCACAATACAGGGTTTTAAATTAACAAAACCCCCTTTAACGGGCTTACATACACAAAAATTACGGGTTTAATTACAAACCCCAAAAAAGGGGCATACATAAAACACACATACAGGGCATAAAACACACTTTACGGGCAAAAATTTCACACAAAAGGGGCCCATACATACACAAACTTTACAGGGGAATACACAAAACCCCACATACAGGGCATATACACGCATACAGGGCATACTTTACACACATCCCAGGGTTTCCTTTACACCCCACAAATACGGGCATGAATACTTACACAAAAATACATACACACACACATACGGGGGCACAAATCCCACAACACAAACAGGGCATACAAAACACACCATACAGGGCATGCATAAAACACACAAAACATACACACCCCATAAAGGGAATAAAATAAACACCCACATACAGGGCATGCAAAACAAAAACACACTTTAAATACCACACACATACAGGGCTTTACATACACCAACAAACAAAATACAGGGATACATACACACACACTTTAAAAGGGCATAAATAAACACAATACTTTCACACACAAAAGGGCCCAACATAAAACACACAACATACGGGCATCACAAATTTTCCCTTTACAGGCCTTTCACATTTTGGGAAAGGGGATACACACACTTTACAGGGCTTTCCCAACACACATACAGGGCATATACAAAAACCATACTGGGGCTTTACATACAAAAACGTATCCCACAAACTACACACAGACTTCTTTTACAAAAACATTTCATAATACCCCCCGGGTTTCCCCATAAATAAAAATACTTTTACACTTTTAAAATACACACATGCTTTCACATTTCTTCAGTAAGTTAAACATTCGGAAACTTTTATTTTGTTTTCCCCCTTATTACATCTTAGAATTTTTTTTTCCAGAAATGGGATTTTTCCACTAAATTTTTGGGCTGGTCTGGCCCCGGGTGAGTTTAAAAAGCCAGCAAGGGGCGGTCCCTCTCACGGACAGCCCACTGTTTCCGAATTCCCTTCAACAGTGTGAGCAGCCGGCCCCCCTCCCCCCTTTTTCCGGGTGCTCCGGTCATTCGGGCAGTCGCCTCCCCCCCCCTTTTGCCAGCCCTAGCTGCTGTGCTTGAACAAAGGGTGGTCCAGGGGCCGCCCCACACAGGGGAAAACAGCTTGTCGGTCTAAGGTCCGTAATGCCCGGGAAAAGGACAAACGTTCTGAGATTGGGGGCCCAACGGGGAGTTTTGCCCCCGGGTTTTGGGCCCCGGGGAATCAAAACCCAAAACCAAAGTGGCCCCCACTAAATTTTCCTGTCCGGGGGCCAAACGGGAGGGAGCCCAAAAAACCTCCCATGACCGCAGTTTAAAAAGTGCTGGAAAAAGGGTCTTTAAACCCCCTTTTTTAGTTTCACTGGACATTAACTATACCTGTACTGTACCACAGTTAAACCAAATCAGGGACTTGCCCTGAGATGATCCCCCCCCTTGAATTTGTTGAGCCCCCTTGCACAAACCCCTGGACCCGAAAAAAGGGGGGCCTTAAGGGAAGGGACCGATGAAATTGTGAAAACTGTGGGGCCTTGTGGATTTGACGGAGGGGGAAAGGGTTCTGTGCCCCAAAATCTGTGTCCGTTTCTCCTCCCGTCGCGGGGCGGGGACCTTTTGTTTCGAAGGGCCCAAAACGATCGTTCCAGAACAAAAGTTAAAACCAAAAATGCTCTGCTGACAAGGGAATCGCCCGCACTGACCTTTTTTGGTGGCTTCTTCAAAACTGGAAAAGGTTGGGGGCAGAGCTCTTTAAACCTGCCTCCACTCTCGGTTTGGGCTAAACACCCCGAGGTCCCCCACCACGCTTGTCAGGCCCCATGTGTAACTTCGTACTGCTTTAAAGGGGCATTGCGCTGCTGCCAAACAATGTTTGGGACCATGTGGAGGGTGGAAATTCCCAAGCGTTTTCCCACGCAAAAATTGAGGGGGTTGACGGGGGGGCCCCGAGCGGGACGTGCAACGGGGCCAGGCGGGAAGAAGGCAGGGTGCGAACGGGGGGAAGTGCGAATTTTAGATTCGACCCTTTCCCTAGCAGGCAGTCCAGACCGGGTTTTTGCTTTTAGAAATTTTGGAGGGAAAAAGGGGGTTCATGCATGTGCCAGGAAAAGGGTTGTGCCCAAAAAAAAAAAGCCCTTACCGATTTAAAGGGGGCCAGCCAAAAATTTCCCCCGTTATGAAAACCCCAAACCTTCCCTGGCACAGGTTTTGGGGCCACTCAGCCAGCGTGGGTCTCTTTTGGAGACCCGGCCACAACCCCCGGGGGACCTGTTTTGTGGACGGTCCCCAAAGGGAAAGTTTTAATTTAAAACCGGCCTGGTTTTCTCTGGGCCCGTGATCCCAAACCAGGGGAAAAACCTTGGGGGAAAGACCCCTGCCCCATCCCTGGGGGTTTTTGAAGAGCTTTGGCCCCGGGGCCTGAGACCACCTTTCATAAACCAGGGAATCCCCCAGCAACGAGTGAGCTGTAACAGGATATAGCGGCCTTGGCCGGGTGTTTTACTAGCCCATGTGTCGGTGGTGAGAGGGACTTTTCCGGACAAAAGATGGGGGACAACGCGCTTAAAAATTTTAGATGACCGGGGGGGCCAGGGCGGGGAAAGGCTTTTCTGGAAAAAGAAATTTTTTGCTAGGGAAATCTGGTTTTGGGGGGGCAGGAAAAGGGGGAAAGGGAGGGTTGGTGGAACCCATCTTTGTTCCACCAGATGGAAAGGAAAAATTTTCCCAAAGGCCAAAACCCTGGAATGCCGACATTCGGGTTTTTTGGGGGTTTGGGTGGTTTGGGTTTAAAAAGTATTTTTTCTGCCCCCAAACCCGGGAAGGGGACAGAAGGCTGGCTGTGGGACGGCCACTGTACGGGTGGAAGGTCGCCAAACGGGCGGAAGGAAAAGGGGGGTTGGGAAGGGGTTCCTGGTGGTGCTGGTGATATGGGCGCGGGTGGAGGTAAAGGGGGGAGGCTGTTCCCTGTTCTTTAACTCTGGGGGGACATGGGGAGGACAGGGGCAGCTGGGGAAAAGCTTGGTTGATGGGGGGGGAGGAGGCGGGGAGGCAGAGGGGGGGGTGGGGGGGGACTGTGGTTGGGGCCCGGGGGTTCGATCGGGCCCTTTTTTTTTGGCCAAGTTTTTGCCCCCAATTTCAACTCAGGGCTTTTCGCTGCTGTAAAACTTGCGGGTTGGTGGGGGTTTAAACAACCCAAAAGGGTTATTAACTTACTTTATCCCGTTTTCGGCAAAGGGGGAAAATATGACATCGTTGGGTGAATCAGAGGCTTGTTTAAAAAGTCCGGCTTGAGAGGTCCTGGCCTTTTTTGGGGCCCGATAAGCAAGGAGGGCGTTTTGGTGACCGTGGTGGGGGGGAAATATATCAGGGGAAAATTTGGGGGACCTTTCCCCCCCCCTTTTTTGAGGGGGGGCCCGTATGACATTTTACCCCTTCGTCTTCCCCCTCATCCAGTGTTGAAGCCCCCTCGCAAGCAAATTCTACTGAAAAGACCCGTTGGATCCGCAATGTCGTCATCATCATCATTTAAAAACGGTGACTTTGGGGTTTCCCGACTTTTTGCATCCAGGAGCTGCGGGCTACAACAAAAGGGGGCTGAAGGCGTTGCCCACTGCCCCGGGGTTTTTGCCGATTGACCGGCTTCCCCTTTTCCCCCCCTTTATGGCATCAGTAACGGGGGGTCAGGGGCGAGAAAATCTCCCTTTGGCCTCTTGATCTTTTAAATGCCTTCTGACCCCCAAACCCCATTTTTTTTCATCAAAAAGGTCTTCAGAAAAAAAATTAAACCCAAATGGTGGGTAACGAGTTGAAAATTTGGGGGCCCGCTTCTTTTTGGACGGATGCTTGGTGATGCTGATGAAGACTTTTTTGGCCGTGACTGGGAGGAAGAGGAGGTAAGACTGCTGGATGAGGTTGCAAATTTTTTTACTGAAGGACGGTTTTTGGGGACGCTGTTCGTTTTGAGATTTTTAGGGCCCTGACCCCGCGAAAGACAGGCCCGCGGTATGCGCTGTCGTACCCCTGGCAAAGGTGTTGGGCGCCGCACGGGGAAAGGGGCACCTTCTTCGTATCTTACCTCCATGTCCCACCCCCCTCTTTGCTCGCTTACCAACCCGGGGAAATTTTGCCCCCATGTTCAGAAAAAAAAAAAATTTGAGAAGGTATGGAAGAGTTTTGGAAAAAATCTTTATTTTTAAAAGACGGCAAATCACAGTATTTCAAAACGCTCAAATTTAAAACCCAAAAATTTCTGGATTCAAATTTTTAATGCAAAAATAGATCTTTCAACCCAAAACTTTACCCGCCAGAAGTAAAAAAAAAACCCCCTTTTAGAAATGGTTTACGGGTTTTAAAAGGTATTTTTTTGGCACCCTTTTATTTACCTGTGGTGCTACAAAATTGCTGTGTTCAAAATTTAAGTGCAAGGTTTCCTCAATGAACAAAGCTGTATTTGCCAAAAATGAAAAAAAAAATGTAAACTGTAATGTATTCGGATTTAATTTAAAAAGGTAAATTTTTTTGGGACCCAAACCCAATTTCCCTGTGGTAACTTTAAAAATTGTGGGGTTCAAAAATTTTAAATTTCAAGGTGGCTCTATCAAAAAAATTGGAAATGGGCAAAAGTGCAAAAAACACGTATTGTAATTTTATTTGGTAATAAAAGGTTTTTTTTTGGCACCTATCAATTAAACCCGTGGTGACTACAAAAAATTTTTGTATTCACTTTTAAAAGGTAAGGTGCCTCAATTTAACAAAAACCGTTTTTTTGTGCGCAAAAAAATGAAAAAAAAAAAGTATTGTTTTGTATTGGATAATAAAAGGGATTTTTGGCACCTTTTCCCCAAATTTACTGTGGTGATACAAAATTGCCGTATTAAATTTAAATTCAGGGTACCTCAATGAAACAAAAGGGTGTGGTGCGCCCCCAAAATGAAAAAACACGTATCTGTAATGTATTCGGATAAAAAAGGTATTTTTTGGCACCTATCCCCAAATTAAACCCGTGGTGACAAAAAAATTGCTGTATTTCCATTTTTAAATGGGAAGGGGGCCCCAAATTTAACAAAAACTTTTTAGTGGGGCAAAAAAAAAAAAAAAACACATATCGGGAATGTATTCGGATAATTAAAAAAGGTTTTTTTTGGGACCCTTTTAATTTTAAACCCGTGGTGATACAAAAAATTTCTATATTCACAAATTTTAAATGCAAGGTGCCCTAATGAAACAAAAAGGTGTAGTGGCCCCAAAATGAAAAAACACGTATCTGTTAAAAGTATTCGGGATAATTTTATAAAAAGATTTTTTTTTTGGGAAAATTTCAAATTAACCCGTGGGGGGCTAAAAAATTGCTGGATTCCCATTTTTAAGGGGGCCCCAAGGGGTTTTTTCTCAATGAACCCAAAACTTTTTTGGGGCGGGGAAAAGTGGAAAGGAAAAAAAAAAAAAAAAAAAAAAAAAAAAACCCCGTTATTTTTAAAGTATTCAGATAATTTTAAAAAGGAATTTTTTTGGCCCCCTTTTCAAACCCGTGGTGACTACAAATTTTTTGGATTTTTATTTTTAAATGCAAATTTGGTCAATGAAAAAAGCTTTTTAAATGGCAAAAGTGGAAAAAAACCGTTTTCGTAATGTTTTGGATAATTTAAAAAAGGTTTTTTTTGGGGAAATTTCAATTTTACCTTGGGGGGAATTCAAAAATTACTGGGATTCACATTTAAGGTGCAAGGTTGCCTCAATGAACAAAGCTTTTAGTGCGCCCACCAAAATGAAAAAAAAAAAAAACGTTTTCTGTAATGTATTCGGATAAATTAAAAAAATATTTTTGGCACCTTTCTATTCACTTGGGTGGGCTACAAAAATTGCTGTTTTTTTTCACATTTAAGTGGCCCAAAGGGCCCCCAATTTAAAAAAAGTTTTTTAGGTTTCGCAAAGTGAAAAAAAAAAAAAAAAAAAAGTTATCTGTAATGGATTGGATAACAAAAAGGTTTTTTTTTGGGACCCTTTTAAAAATTTTTGGCCCGAATAAAAAAATTGGGTGGAAATTCTAATTTAACTGCAAGGGGGGGCTATTTTCCAACAAAAACTTTAATTTTGGGAAAAAATTGAAAAAAAACACCCATTGAAAATGTTTCTGATAATAAAAGGGGGGGAGGGTTCTTTTTTCACCTTTAAAAAAAAAGACCCCCGGCCAAATTACTAGAAAAAATGTGTTTTAAAAATTTAAATTCAGGCTGCCCAATATCCCGGGAAATATTTCAATAGAAACTGTTAATTTAAAAAAAGCTTTGCGTGCAATGTTTTACACTAAGTTCCCTTTGGGGAACTTTTTCCAGGGATTCTTTATAGAGCTTGTCTGTGGGTTTGCCCACGGGAAACCCCCTCCCCCCAAACCCCCCCCCCCCACCCGCTCCTCCATGACTTTAAAAGCGGTAGATGCCCCCCTTTAAAATTTTTTCTCCCCAATACTAAAATATTTTAAAACTTGGGTTTTAACTAAGGGTTTTAAGAATCCCAGCTAAATTAGAGCTTTTTTTGTGAAGAAAAAGAATTTAAATTTTGCTGAAACGTTTGGACACAGGCCAGAGCGCAGTTCTCCTCTAATTTGACGGGTGAGGGGACATGATCATGAAAAAGGAAGGGCTTTTTCTATGTTTAAAAAGGGGTCATGTGTTTTTTTCCGCCAATTTGGGAACCATTTCCTTTCCCCGTATGCGTCGCACAAAAAATCTCCCCCTGCTCTATTTTGTAAAAATGATTTGCTTTGGCCCCCAAAAAAAGAAGGAAGCCCGAAAAGGCGCGATCTTAATAGTGATGAAAAGGGTTTTAAAAATAAATTATGAATGGGTCTAAAAATTTTTGAAACAACATAAAAACTGTGCCGATTTTAACTTTGCGATAATAAACGCTCAAAACTACCATTTTCAGCCAACACTTTAACCCCGTTGGCAAATTCTTACGGGTTTGTGGGCCCAGGTTTGGCATGAAAGATTCTTTAAAAATGTCTTTAAATTTTGAATGGGTGGACAGCCCCTTTGAACGTCTAAATTTTTTGCCAAAATTTAAAAAATGTTAAAAGGTGGGTTTTTTTCCCCCAAAAATTTGGAGTGTGCTGTTCAAAAAATTATAGAAAAGTTTTTTTGATGCCGAAAATGCCCAAAAAACCCCATTAATTTTCATGTTGCCCTAAGAGTTTTTGATTTTTTTCCCTTAGTTATTGATTCTGGGAAAAAAACACAAAATATGTATTTAAAACCCGGCAGCAATACCAGTTTTTTCCCG
>JAODAL010070358.1:0-15955 GCA_025379985.1 Phyllomedusa bahiana | reverse complement strand
ACAGATCAGTTGAAGATAAAGGCTCTCACCTGTCAGCGCTGACTTGTTGTAGATCTGTGGTTCCACGAGCTCCCGTAGTCCAGCTCTGGGTCCGGGTGGTCAGCAAGTCATCTTCCTTCCCTCGAGCCTCACGTATAGAGCGCCAGGTTTGATAGGGAAATTCAATGGTTTCCTTATTGTATGTTGTATGAGCCCCAAATTGGTGTATATTCAGGCCTGAATGGAACAAAACAAACACACATACACACAGTTGTATGTCTGAATGAGTTCTGCCAGTTTATTTCCAATGCATTGAGTTATAAACCTTTTTTCTGGCTACTTGCCAAAAGATCATAAATTAGTAGTTTTCAATTAGTGTCATACAATGTATAGAAGAACATAAATTTGTGAAGTATACCAATTAGTCTTATCTTAAAACTAGTAGACTAGATAACAAACTATACTATTTCTTTTCATAAACCTAGACATTGTCTTGAAGGCGCCCACAGTGAGATATTTATTAGACATTTATGTCTTTCTTAAGGGGCTCACATGAGATATGAAACACTGGACATGTCTTTCTTTGTTTCTCTGGGGGCCCCATATAGAATAGAGAGAATTCGTAATGTCTGCACATTCCAAGTATAATTAGGAGATATCTCTCACTTTACCCTTCTAATATTGTAGGCTAATATGCCTTTATATAAGTGAATACACAAAATGGAAGGCAGATACAAGATGGAGGATAGAAACAAGAGGATGATTCCTAACACTCTGTATACAGAAAAATAAAAAAGGTCTGGCTGTCAGAGTATGACAACAATGATTTCTGTTGTGTAAAAGTAGTAAAACATAAAAGCTGTATAAAACTGATATTGTATTGACCGCATAGTAACGTTTTCCTTTCATTTATACCGCACAGCGGACATTATAAAAGTGAAAGAAGAAAACGTATAATAGAATGGCTTATATTTTTTTTCCAGTTTTATGACTCATGGGCTCAGAATGCACAATACTTGATGAGGTTGCTGAGGGGTGTTGATTTCAAAATGGAGTCATTTCTGAAAGGTTCCATCTGTATTGATACTTTGCAATTGCTGCACCTAAATAGCAGTTTACACCCACATATAGGGTATCGCAGTACTTGGAAATATTTGCATGACAAATTTTGGGGTGCTTTACACCAGGATTGTCTTTGAAATAAAAAAAATGCACCTATAGCTGCATATTATTATGAAAAAAATATATATTTTTTGCGGGCCAACAGTAAAAAAAAATAATCTGTGAAGCACCTATGGAGTCAGTATTCTTACTACACGCCTGGATATATTGCTTAGAGGTTTGAAAAGGCAGGTTTGTCTGTCGGCGTATAAGGAAAAACAAAACGTGACCGCTGTGGCCTGTAATTGGCTGCACCTGTGAAGTGAACAATGAACGTTCACCGCTACAGCCGGGGTGAACTGGAAGACTGCTGCAACAGGAATGGGAGCGTCCGAGAGGTGACTGATCCTTTTCTTCTTTTTTTCATCCTGCCTCGACAGACGAACAATCTTTTTCAACTCTCAGAAAACACCTTTAAAGGGGTTTTGCCACCATGTAATGTTGACGTGGGAACCTCCAAAATAGGTATTTAATCACTTTTCTAAATATATGTGATTAAAAAAAAAGTGAAGCCTCTGAGAGCTACAGCATTTCTCAATCCTCCTTAGTTACCTCAAAGCTTTCCCTAGTCACGACCCAGGAGCTGACAGGCCGCGCTTGTGTGAATCACTTCTTATCTGATGACAGGCAAAGTGAATGAGCTTTTAAGGCACCTGGTAGAGAGTGCAGTCTGAGGCTGTCTTGCTGTATTGAGAATCCACTCTTGTACTGTTTATTATTTCAGTTAAGTTTTGAGATGCTCCCTTGGATTCCTCACTCCTCACACGCCCCCTCCCTCTCTCCCCTGCAGCTTCATGACTCAGCACAAAAGCAGGATGTATACAAATCATGCTGACAGAAGCTAGGTAAGTGCGTCTTGGCAAATCCCCTTTAAGGGGTGTAGTTTCCAAAAAATGATCATTTTAGGGATGTTTATCAAGTTTTAGCACCTTAGTGTGTCAGCAAACCTGTAATAATTCCCGAAAAAAACCCTTAATAAAAATTAGGCCCCAAAATTCAGTAGGTGCTCCTGCTATTCTGAGGCTTGTCGTTGAGTCAAATCGTGCACTAGGGACACACATAAGATACTTCTAAAAATGGCAGAATTGGGGGAAAATCAATATTGAGTTGCATTTCCCATCTACTGATATTAACCAGGAATCTGGTAAAAAAAAAAGTGAAATTTTACCTCAACTTTGCTTTAAAGGGATTGTTTCAACTTGCTGTTTCACAGAGCCACAGGCAGCTTCGGACTCGCACTTCCTGATCAGGTTGTGGGTAGTTCTATAGCAGTGATTGGCATTTTAGGTCCGATATTTCTAGTTTAATCTTCCTATAAGGACATTGCTCTTGTTTTACTGTTTAAACACTGCAGGGAGTGATGATACCATAGTTGGACAGGGCAGCTGGAGCAGTGAGAGAAGAGAGAGGTGGTCGATAACCTAGGGAAAGCTTATGTACACAAACAGGAGATAAAATCTCCTTTATCTCTCAAACCAAGCAAAAATCAGAACAGCATTGTATTTAGAAATAATCTTTATGTACGTTTGCCTATATGTTTAAAGCTAATCATTGCAGTGAGAAAACAACTTTAATTCATGTGAAACACCCAGAGGGTTAATAGACTTCCTGTTTAAAATATTTTGAGGGGTTTTGTTTTTTAAATGGAGTGATTTATGGGGGGGCGTCTAACACACGGGATTCTCAAAGCCACATCAGAAGTGGACTGATTACAAAAAAAGTGTTGCAAATTTTCTTGAAAAATTGTTCCTTAATTTATAAGACCTGTTATGTCCAACTTAAAGTAGACCTGTGGTAAATGCTTGTTGTTATAAATGAATTCATATACCATTTTCTTACACGCAGAAATTTTCTGAACTTTGAAAATGGCACTTTTTTTTTCAAAATTTTCATGATATTTTGATATTTTTCAGAATTAAGCGATGACTGTACTGAACAAAATGTATTACTAACCTAAAGCACAATGTGTCTTGGTTATACAGTCTCGAAATTCCATTGATTGGTTAAAACTTTCAAAAGTTACTCCTAAATGAAGTAACACAGGATTTGAAAAAATGGGTCTCTGTCCTAAAGGTTCAAACTGCCTTTAAAGGGTTAATGGTGACGTGGGGTGTGGTGCCACTTGGGCTGCTGTATTATTATTTTTTCATTATTATTTTCTGTCTTTGGGAATTGGATTAGTCTTATTATAGAGTGAGACTATTCTCGTCTCTTATTTATTTATTTTTTTTGGTACATCTATTTATTCACTTAGGTAATTTATTTCATTAAAGGGAACCTGTCTGGTGGTTTGTGTTACACTATCTGTGAGCAGGATATGATAGAGCGAGAGAAGATAAGCTCTGTTTGACATAGGGTTGTATGATTTATAGCAGGATTTCTGAGTAAAAAACAATCAAAATACTGACCGGACTCTGTAAGAGACAGTAAGGGTATGTTCACACAGCGTAATTGCGGTGTGCATTTCGTCGTGTATTTGCGCTTTAATGCAGGCGAAATGCTCACCGCAATTACGGTAATTCACAGCTCTCATAGAGAACTATGAATTACGCCTCATCTGCCCCGGCATACAATACAATCATATTGTACGTCCGCGGAGAGAAGTGACAGGTCACTTCTTTGCGACGCTTACGCGCTGATAATAGAAGTAAGTTGGGCCAGCCGGGGCCCCCACCTGTCCATGGAAGTACGCGCTGACCAGCGCGTGCTTTCAAAACACACGGCATACTGTGTCTCATACAGTACACGCCCCAGTACATAGTGTGAACATATCCTCTATCAGTCCTGCTTATCCTGCTCACATATGATGGACAGCTTCTCTTCCTCGATTATAATAACATCACAGAGCTCAGCTTCTCTCCTCTATCGCATAACCCTATGTATCACAGAGCTCAGCTTCTCTCCCTCTATCATATAACCATATATATCACAGAGCTCAGCTTCTCTCCAACATAATATAATCCTATATATCACAGAGCTCAGCTCCTCTCCTCTATCATTATAACCCTATATATCACAGAGCTCAGCTTCTCTCCTCTATCATTATAACCCTATATATCACAGAGCTCAGCTTCTCTCCCTCTATCATTATAACACTATATATCACAGAGCTCAGCTTCTCTCCCTCTATCATATAACCCTACATATCACATAGCTCAGCTCCTCTCCTCTATCATATAACCCTATATATCACATGGCTCAGCTTCTCTCCTATATCATATAACCCTATATATCACATAGCTCAGCTTCTCTCCTCTATCATATAACCCTATATCCAGGTTAAAAGGAGGTAGATGAAACTATGTTCAACAACAAACCTCCAAAGGAAATCTCCAGCGCTTCTTTTGGCTCTTCAATTAAGAGTTGCAAGGAAAATTTTCCATTTGCAAACTTTTTAATATATGAAAGCAAATACAATACATAAAAACATGTTCAAAAATAAGATTATGACCTCGACGCGTTTCGCACGACTCTCTCGTGCTTCATCAGGAGTGCATACCATTTAAAAATAAGCTCCTTATATGCAACTAAAATCCTCCCCTTTTTTTCATATGCCTTCCCCCTTTGTTTATAAAATCCCGAGATCGCTCCTATCCCAGGGTCTTTCTACTCTAGGGGTACATGATCTCTACATAAAAGTACTTTGTTACATTTATCAACCTTTTAAACCATGTTTAAAAACCTTTTAGAAGTCTGTAACCTTCTCCCTCTGTGGATATCATGCGGAACATCGCGTTCCCCGGACGGGATGCGGGCTTAGACAGAAGTTCCGCTTTCCCTACGTCATCTCTGCCCTGATTCTGAAGCCACAGGATTCAGTGCGCATGCTCCTCACCCACACTGCGCTCCGATTTTCTATCATTTCTTTTTACATTTTACAATTTGAATGTCATTTCTATTATCAATAATTAACATCCTGAATGCTAGAAATACTTTTATTATACTACTAAGACTATTAAAATCTTAAAACTAATAAAACTATTTGTCTTATATATTTCTCACTTCTTTGCTGCTTCATTTGGAAGAGGGGAAAAAACGAAGTAATTTTTTAACTGATAAATTCTTGTACTTCATTGAGCCCATAAGGGGTAAGTGTGTTTAGCTTGAATATCCAATAGGATTCTTTATTGATCAATGATTGTAACCTGTCCAATTTCTCTTCCTGGATGTAATCTATAGGCTGCACTTTTAATGTATATTCTCCTCCCTGAAGAACATATGAAAAAAAGGGGAGGTTTTTAGTTGTATATAAGGAGCTTATTTTTAAATGGTATGCACTCCTGATGAAGCACGAGAGAGTCGTGCGAAACGCGTCGAGGTCATAATCTTATTTTTGAACATGTTTTTATGTATTGTATTTGCTTTCATATATTAAAAAGTTTGCAAATGGAAATTTTTCCTTGCAACTCTTAATTGAAGAGCCAAAAGAAGCGCTGGAGATTTCCTTTGGAGGTTTGTTGTTGAACATAGTTTCATCTACCTCCTTTTACCCTGGATTTTAGTTCTCACACCCGAATGTGCAAAAGGGTGAGTGCACAAAGGAGGACCAGCTGCTGATAAAATCAAGGGAGCCTAAAACTGTGTTGTGCCATTGAGTACAACCAAATCAGGTGAGCACTAGAGTGAACCTGATTATTTTGAAAGTCTTATTGAAAGTAATACACTATCTGTGCGCCTTGGTTGTCTTTTTTTTTTTTTTGTCTTTCCGGGGGCCTTCGAGCACAATTTTGGAATATAACCCTATATATCACAGAGCTCCTTTTTATTGGTGAGGGTGTCCCTTTCTCTTTCTTTTTAAATTGTGCCTAAAGAGTATTTTCTCATGTTATATTATAATATAAAGCTATGTTATATCTGTGTATCCAGTGATGTACATTTACCATCTACCCAATAGATAGGTGATTAATATAGAGGGAACACAGCTTTACACTCAAGGTAACCTAAGAAAAGAAAAAGAATCCATGTTTTCAGTGTCTGTAGCCGTTATTGTCCATCAGAGGACAAGAAGCAAATGGCGAACGCTGTGGTTGCAATGATTCTCATTCGTTCATGAACTCTCTTTAATGCAGGAGTCTGGTAAGGAGCGAGTGGAGGAAGTAAGTACTCGTGTTCTCGGCATGCACTTGGTAATGCGGTGGCCTTGCTGCTTGGGTCACTGACATGGTTGCCATCAGATTGCAGTGATTTGCTGTTTGAGTGCAGTTGGCTTCTTAGCAGATACATGATGGGTGATGCCGATATTTCCCTTTTTGGGTCATGCAGCTACTATAGGAAAATGAAGAGGCGTACTCTATTTTGGTGTTTTTTTTCCTCCTTTACAGAATTACCGTGAATCCTGCTGCACCTTGGTTCTGTATTAAAGGTTAATTTGCTCTTATCTAGCTCCTGTAGCCTTAACAGTCGCACGTGCCTATTTTTTCCTTCCAAAACATTGTGACAACAGAAGCGGAGCTGGCCAATGTGTTCTCTACAGCATGTGTCCTCTACAGAGTGAACCCATAGGAAAAAAGACAAAGTTAGCGAGCGCACCCAAATTGTAATAAAACAAATACACTGCGCACGCTGCAAGGCAGAGAAACATGACAAGGCACAGCAGCGCTTACGTGCAGACATGGAATTTATGGAACCATTAGGGCCCGTCCCCACGGCAGGATTTTCAGTCGGTTTTACGGACGGTTTTACAATTTGAAAACCGTCTGTAAACCGACTGTCAACCTTTTACATTATTTAAATAGAAAATCTGCGCAGCAGGTCACACTGCACGGATTTGCTGCCAGACGATTTTTGACACCGCCGGCGTTCCTAAAAAAACTTAGTACATGTTCATGTTCCGCCCGGTTTTCGGGGGAGCATGAACATGTGGGTGTGAAGGGGGGGTGGCTTGAATCCGCAGCGTCTAATGGGTTAAACAGCGCAGACGGGTGACACCGCCCGCCTGCGCTGAAACTGCCGGGTGTTAGCTACAATTAACCGCAACACCCGGCGGCTGTGAAACGGGATCGCGGC
The DNA here is from genome assembly GCA_025379985.1 of Phyllomedusa bahiana. NCBI lineage: Eukaryota > Metazoa > Chordata > Amphibia > Anura > Hylidae > Phyllomedusa > Phyllomedusa bahiana. Next base: position 8,809 of record JAODAL010070358.1, on the reverse strand, counting down.
GCTTACCGACGCTATGATGTACTTATACGTCATAGGTCGGTAAGAGGTTAAAGGGGTTTTATCGCTACAAAGATCATGTCTCAGATTATGGGGACAGTAAAAATAAGCACTTTTGTAATTGGGTTGCCTTACTTCAGTCACTTGGTTTAGCAGATATGAGCTTTCTGTAAATCTGTATTCTGTTTCTGCTGCTGGTCGTGACACGCCCCCTGGCCGGATCCTGCCACCTAGACACGCCCCCTGCACTGTGATTGACTAGCTGAAATTTCATTCAGCCTGTTGGGATTCGCCCCCAGACAGGAAACTCCCTGGCCACGCCCCCTGCTCTGTGATTGGCTGCCTGCACACTGTGTTTTCTCCCCTCTGAGCTTTTAAAATCGATAGTGAAACCAAGGGCTGATGGCTGTATACTGATCTCCCAGCTCTAGGGTGAATGATCTGGGGAATTACTAGCTGTTTAAGTCACAGATCTCCTCATATAACACAGTATTATAGAGTCTCCAGGGGGAGAGGAGGAGGGGGAGGGCAGTGTGTATTCCTCTATATAAAACAGTAACACAGACTGCAGCCTGGTAACAGAGGGGAAGGGGGGGGGCAGTGTACACTCCTCACATGTCTCATCAGTTCAGGCTGCGTGTATAACTGCATATAGCACCGCAAGGAGCTCTGCAGACGCATGAGAAGCATGCAGGAGGCTGTAAAGCTGTCCTCTGCAGACACATGAGAAGTATGCAGGAGGCTGCAGATCTCTTCTCTCCAGACATCCTTCTGCTTCTACTGCCTCACCCAGAATGCTGTCACAGGTCTTCAGTGAGGAAAGACACGCCTGCTGAGAAGAGAGACACGCCTACTGGGAGGAGAGACCCGCCTGCTGAGAAGAGAGACACGCCTCCTGGGAGGAGAGACACGCCTGCTGAGAAGAGAGACACGCCTCCTGGGAGGAGAGACACGCCTGCTGAGAAGAGAGACTCACCCTTGAATTTCTAATTCAATCTCAGAGAATTAGCTGAAGAACACGAACAGTTCAAACGATACCACCCCTTTAATCATCGGCCGAGACTGGAGTTTACGCCGGTTGTGGGCGATTAACCCTTTAGTTGCCACAGTCAAATGGGACCATGGCAGCCAAGGAAAAGATAGAGAGGAAGCTCCCTCTGGCTCCATCAGTACCCAAAGTGGTACCAATTAAAACGTCAGTTTAAAATTTCTATCATTGCAATGGTACCGACTCTTATGATAAAGTCATCCTGTCACTTATGCCGCACGGCGAACGCTGTAAAAATGAAGCTCAAAATACAATGGCGGAACTTTTTTCCCCTCCATTTTCATGGCCAAATGCTGAAACTACTATGGAACACCTTTGCGCCCAAAATGCACAAAACACCCCTAGATGAGATCCATGTGGGGTGTTGAATCCAAGATGTGGTGACTTCTGGAAGGTTTCACCTGTTCTGGTACTTTGAGGGCTTTGAAAATGCAACATAGCACCCACCAAAATCTGCGTTCCAAAAGCCAAATAGCGCTCCCTCGTACGCCCTGTCATGCACTCAAACAGCAGTTTACACCCACATATAGGGTATTGCCGAACTTGGAAGAAATTGAGTAACAAATTTTGGGGTCCTTTTTTCCCCACAATTCCTTGTAAAAATTAAACATTTTTAGCTAACTAAAATGTTGGAATTTTTTTTTTTCACAGCCTAATGCTAAAAAAATTAGTGAAACAACTGTGGTTTTGATATACTCACTACACCCCTGGATATTTGTCTTAATGGGTGTAGTTTCCAATATGGGGGTGTTTTAGCACCTTAGAGCAGGGGTGTCAAACTCGTTTTCACCGGGGGCCTCACGGCGTACCTTAAAGGGCCTTAAAGGGCCGACATAATTTTAGAACTACTTGTAGGTAGGTAAGTGGCTATAAAGCCCCCTGTAGATGACAGTTATATCTGCCCATGTAGGTAGATAGGTATTTTTGCCCCCTGTAGCCATATAGTAATATGCCCTCTGCAGCCAGGTAATATGCCCCATATAAAAAGGGGAGATGCCCCACATACCCCCCGGTAGCCAGGGAGATCCCCTTATAGTCCCCCAGTAGCCATGTAGATGCCCATTTTAGTCCCCAGTAGCCAGGCAGATGCCCCATAGTCCCCAGTAGCCATGCAAAATGCCCCTTTGTCCCCCAGTAGCCATGCAGATGCCCCCATGTCCCCAGTAGCCATTTAGATGCCCCATAGTCCCCCAGTAGCCAGGCAGATACTCCATAGCCCCCCAGAAAGCCTGTAGATGCCCATAGTCCCCAGTAGCCATGTAGATGCCCCATAGTCCCCCAGTAGCCGGGCGGAGGCCCCCATAGACCCCAGTAGCCAGGCAGATGCCCATAGTCCCCCAGTAGCCAGGCGGATGCCCCATAGTCCCCCAGTAGCCATGTAGATGCCCCATAGTCCCCCAGTAGCCAGGCAGTGCCACATAGTCCCCCAGTAGCCATGTAGATGCCCCATAGTCCCCCAGTAGCCAGGAAGATCCCCAATAGACCCCCCGTAGCATGTAGATGCCCCATAGTCCCCAGAAAGCCAGGCAGTTTGCCCCATAGTCACCCAGTAGCCAGCAGATGCCCCATAGTCCCCCAGTAGCCAGGCAGATGCCCCATAGTCCCCGTAGCAGGCAGATGGCCCATAGTCCCCCAGTAGCCAGGCAGATGCCCCATGGTCCCCAGTAGCCACACAGATGCACCATGGTCCCCCAGTACCCAGGCAGATGCCCCATGGTCCCCAGTAGCCACACAGATCCCCCATGGTCCTCAGTAGCCAGGCAGATGCCCCAGTAGCCACACAGATGCCCCATTTTCCCCCAGTAGCCAGGCAGAATGCCCCAGTAGCCCCCACAAAATGCCCCATGGCCCCCAGTAGCCAGGCAGATGCCCCATGGTCCCTAGTAGCCAGGCAGATGCCTCAGTAGCCACACAGATGCCCTATGGTCCCCAGTAGCCCCCCCAGTAGCCAGGCAGATGCCCCAGTAGCCCCGCCGATGCCCCAGTAGCTCCCTCAGTAGCCAGGCAGATGCCCCAGTAGCCCCCTCAGTGGCCAGGCAGATGCCCCAGTAGCCCGGCAGATGCCCCAGTAGCCCCCCGCAGTAGCCCGGCAGATGCCCCATAGCCCCTCAGTAGCCAGGCAGTTTCCCCAGTAGCCAGGCAGATGCCCCAGTAGCCCCTCAGGTAGCCAGGCAGATGGCCCCCTAATGATTATAAAATTAAAAAACAGCTACTTACCTTGTGCCCCGTGCAGCGCAGTCCGGTCCGCTTGGGAGCTGTGTATGGTGTAAGCAGCGTGAGTCACGCCGTTACCCCCGCAGCAGCTCCCAGAGTCTCTCGGCGGCAGAGGCTGCCGGCGAGGGACCCGCGCCCACAGGGGGCGTGAGCAAAAGCGGGCGTCAGCCCCCTGCGACGCCCTTTTTCGCGCCACCGAGGTAGGTGCTCCCCCTATCGGGGCTTGTGGTGAGAATTTAGTGCACCGGGGCCACATTGGAAGCTCTAAAAAAAAAAGGAAGAATCGGGGGAATTTGACATAAAGGGTTCATTTCCTTTGGTACTCTACCATTTTCCCAGGAATAAGGGAAAAATCTGAAAAAAAGAAAAAAAAAAAGTGAAATTTTAAAAATTTCACCAAAAATTTGTTTTAAATTTCGGGAAAATACCCCTAAGGGGGTTCACAAATTATAAACCACTGTTTTAATATTTTAAAGGGGGTTGTTTCTTGGATTGGTCATTTATGGGGTTTTAAACATACAGCCCGTATGTATTCAAAACGCCCAAAGCCACGTCAGAATGGACTGGTCCTAAAAAAAATCTTGTTGAAAAATTTTCTTGAAAGGGAAAAAATTACTCTACATTTTAAGCCCCCTAATGTCGTTAAAAATAAAGACTTTAAAAAATGATCCCAACTACAGTAGAGAAATGGATGGTAAGTTAAAATTAAAATATCTTTGTTTTTTTAGCAGAAATTTTGAATTTGACAATTTTTTCAAACTTTTCAAATATGTAAATTTTTTTTTTAACATATAAACAACAATTGTTTTGGGGCAAAAATTTTTTACTATCTTAAAAAACCGTGCGTGAGGAGTAAAACTTCTGGAAAAACGGATAGGTAAAAGTGTCAAAAAATTTCCAATAAAGTGTGATTTAAAAAATGGGCTTGTCAGGGGGTCAAAACTGGGTCAGGTTCGGGGGTTTTTGGGATGTTAAATGGCGGATTTTGGGGGGCGGTTTTGGGCGGGTTCCGATGCAGTTTCCGCGGCCAAAACCGTGCCCCAATTCGCGCCCCAGTTTTTAACTGGTTTCTGTGGGAAAACCGCGTTAAATTCACACTCCCCGGGTTTGGCCGTGGCTTCGGGGCGCGGCCCAAAAACCCCCCGTGTGGGAGAAATCCTTTAATTTTTGAAGGGGTCTCTGGCGGGGCCGCCCGGTTGGGCCAGGGGGGGTGGCGGTGGGCCGCAATCGCGGCGGTTTGCCTCCTGTATTAGTTTGCTGGGGGCAAACCTGGCGCAAGCCGCGCCCCAAACCACGCCCGCCCGCGCCCGAGCCCGGCCAGCGAGCCCCCGCAAACCCAGTCGGGGCGCGAGTTTGGCCGAAGTTCGATGAGGTTTCGGTTTGGGGGAAACCCCGACGGAGGCCCCGGCAAAAACCCCCCGGGCCCAAAAAAGCGGCCCAAAACCCCCGTGTGAACTTTTCCCCCTTAAAACCAAAATTCAAGAAAAAAAAAATTTTTTTTTCCGTTTCTGCCCCCATAAATAAGGTTGTAACGCTATTGGGAAAAATACTTAGGGGCCCTAACATAGTAAAAGTGCCCAAATTTTTTCAAAAGTCCCTCTATGGAGAAAAATAATTCAACGCCTACTTTTTAAGTCTAGGGCCACATGTATGTTGGAACCCTGGAAAGGTCTGTAAAAATGGCATCCCTGTGTTCCCAAAAGGCTTGTAATACACCTATCTGCCCGCATATTTATGGCGCTCCCTTTTTTTAAAAGTAGCTTTTAAAGATAGCTACACAATTCTCAACATGATTGTGTGTATTCTTTTCAATCCATAGACAATGATTGATGAGTCCTGCCCCTGGGGCCATTTTTTCCTGGAGGAAAGATCCGTCAGGGGGGCGGGGATAAAAAGTGCGGGCATGCCATGTGGGTCCCTCCCAATTGTTGGTTCATTTGTTTATTTCGGGGAATGTAGTGGGAAGAAATGCTCCAGAATTGTTATTTTGGGAATAAACTTTTTTTTTTTTTTAAATAGGAAAATAGGAAAAAATATACCAGTCATCTTTTATTAAGATAATTGATTTCTTTAGATCCTATGTAAAAATCAAAGGTACATCTTACTTTTTCTGAGAAGAAAAATTTTTAATATTTTTTTTAATAAAAGTAATTTTTTGTGTGGGTTAATTAATTTTAATGCTTTTTGCAAAAATTAACATGATTACCCCGTACGGATGTGTATTGGGGTTATGGCTTTTTGAAAGGTGTGTCCCTTTTTTTCTTCTATAATTCATTTCAAGGCGTAGAATTTTAGGGTTATTTTGCATGTTACTTTCGTGTAGGGACGCCCCCAGGCATTTTTTGCCTGACTACTTACTTTTATTTTGTTTATTTGTTGAATATCGGTTAATTTTTCATTGAATTTATAATGCTGCGTGATCATAAACTAACAAAATGTAAATGACCATTTCACTATCAAGATCATTTCATTTGTTTTTTTAACTTAGTTTGAAGGTTTTTAAATTGTTTGAGGTTAGAAAACAAAAAGACAACAGGCCCATGGGATTGATCAACCAAAGCATATAACAGGGTGGAAAATAAATGTTCAAATCTTAGAGCAGTCTTTATTAAATGTTGGAGAACCTGGCAAATACTTGCTTCCATAATTAAGAATTGGAGACGAGATGGAGAGTTCTGCTCTTTTTTTTTCCCATCACCCTACTGCCTGTGCGAAGTTTCCGTTTAGAGCAGTGTTCTCAACTCCAGTCCTCAAGACCCACCAACAGGCCAAGTTTTCAGTATTTCCTCAGCATTTGTAGAGGTGATGTAATTTATTGTCCATGCATTCGTTTGGGGATCCTGAAAACATGACCTGTTGGTGGGTCTTGAGGACTGGAGTTGAGAAACACTGGTTTTGGGCATGCTGTCTTGTGCAATGCAGAACAACAATTTAATTCTTATGATAATGCTTCCTACAGGCAAGAGGATATCTACTATAATACCTCTCCCTAGTTACAACAATATAACTACTAGAATATTGCTCCTATATTCCAGAATATAAATACTTTTAATACTGCCCTCTATGTTTCAAGAATATAAACTACTATAATACTGTTCCATGTGCAAGATAACTATTATAATACTGCCCCTGTGTAAAGGAATATAACTACTATAATACTGCTCCCTTGTGTACAAGAATATATCTACTATAATACTGTCCCCTATGTACAAGAACAGAACTACTATAATACTGCTTCTATGTACTGGAATATAACTACTATAATACTGCCCTCTATGTACAGGAATATAGCTACTATAATACTGCCCTCTATGTACAGGAATATAGCTATTATAATACTGCCTCCTATGTACAAGAATATAGCTATTATAATACTGCTCCTGTGTATAGGAATATAACTCCTATAATACTGCTCCCTTATGTACAAGAATATAACTACTATAATACTGCTCCCTTATGTACAAGAATATAAATACTATAATACTGCCCTCATGTACAAGAATATAACTTCTATAATACTGTTCCATGTGCAAGATAATAACTATTATAATACTGCCCCTGTGTATAGGAATATAACTACCATAATACTGCTCCCTTGTGTACAAGAATATATCTACTATAATACTGTCCCCTATGTACAAGAACAGAACTACTATATTACTGCTCCTATGTACAGGAATATAACTACTATAATACTGCCCTCTATGTACAGGAATATAGCTACTATAATACTGCCCTCTATGTACAGGGAATAAGCTATTTATAATACTGCCCCCTATGTACAGAATATAGCTATTATAATACTGCTCCTGTGTATAGGAATATAACTCCTATAATACTGCTCCCTTATGTACAAGAATATAACTACTATAATACTGCCCCCTATGTATGAGAATATAAATACTATAATACTGCCCCCTATGTATGAGAATATAACTACTATAATACTGCTCCCTATGTATGAGAATATAACTACTATAATACTGCCCCCTATGTGCAAGAATATAACTACTATAATACTGCCCTCTATGTGCAAGAATATAACTACTATAATACTGCCCTCTATGTGCAAGAATATAACTACTATAATACTGCCCTCTATGTGCAAGAATATAACTACTATAATACTGCCCTCTATGTACAAGAATAGAACTACTATAATACTGCTCCTATGTACAGGAATATAACTACTATAATATGCCCTATATGTACAGGAATTTAAATACTTTTTATATGCCCTCATGTACAAGAATATAACTACTATAATACTGCCTTCTCTGTACCAAGATAAAAACTACTATAATACTGCCCCATATGTTGAATATAAACTACTATAATTTACTGCCCCTATGTATGAGAATATAACTACTATAATATACTGCTCCCTATGTATGAGAATATAACTACTATAATACTGCCCCCTATGTATGAGAGTATGACTCCGCTTTTTATGTCTGGAATACTCATTCATATTATTTGAGTGTTGTTCTGTTGGTGCAGTATCTGTAGAACCTTCCAGAGGTCCTGTCCAGATATTTCATCTGCTTAACCTGCCATCGCTGCTTTATACTGCAGGGGCTTTGGTTTCCCAATGTCTCCCTTAGCGTTTTTTTGTTCCTTTATTTATAAGTTGCAGGCATCACATGCGGGACACGCTGACCCCCTGGAGGGGCGTCCTAGATAGTCATGGGCCGGTCCCTTTTTCTTCTTGTGGAAATCTCGGCAGGATTGTGTCAAAAAGCCATTTTCCCGGTGGCACCTTTTTTTCCCTTTGTATGCATTGGTGTTTCGGGCGGGGTTTTTAAACGTGTATCCGGTTTAAAAACCACAATCTAGCCCCAGGTTTTTGGGGAGAGGAGGGGGGTACATTTTTCAATCAGGTTCCCTTTAATATGTTTTTGTCTATACATTCATTATTCGTGTTAATGGAAAGCTTTTTCTTTCAGTCACAGGCTCACGGCAAGGTCAATGGTGAAAGTGGGCTGGCTGGGATCGATGACCTTTGAGGATTGAAATGATCAAAGGGTAAATATCCAGAACCTTGTGTTCTTCGGTTGATTTCAGCACAGCCATGACACCCCCATCTATTAATGCAGTCCTTCCTGTCTGTCATAAACTTGTTGATTTAAAAGTAAAATAAGAACAACCTCTGTGAGTCGGGTCTCCTTTTGGGGATCAGTGTCCGAGAAACATTCCATTTAGACGCAAAGATGGAGAATAGAGTTAAAAAAACAAAGAGCCCCCATGAGAGTATTTGCTTTATCTGTGTTGATTTCACGGACGTGTTTGAGGTTGAAAGAGAATAATGGAGAATTTGTAGTATGTGGCATCTATTAAAGGGGTTGTTCATACAAGGGTTGTTTTTTATGTTTAAAAATCTTGCAAAAAAGTGTCACTTTAAAATATTGTCCATTAACGTGTCCTCCCTACTCTGGATATCCCCCCTTTTTTGGGCTGCCCTATGTTCCTCAGGGGGCTATAGTACAGCCTGTTTGAATCCTAAGGTGCCGCATGGTTGCTTAATTAAAACCGGGGTTTATGCAGCCCGTG